>CAJNJA010014408.1:5073-37819 GCA_905231915.1 Symbiodinium necroappetens | reverse complement strand
GAACTTCGTTTCTAATGGATCACACGGGCACACGCGCATACATGTACCTGTGTACGTATGGTCCACATACATTCATACATACACATATATATATATATACACACATCCATCCATGCATGCATGCATGCATGCATGCATGCATGCATGCATGCATGCATACATACATACATACATACATATCACACACTCCGAGAACAAATAATCATACTAACGACTGCCTATGACGCACGAATAATCATGCCAAATATTGCCTTTTGTCTTCTCATTATTAATCATGAGAAGGTTTGTTCTGAACCTTTCCGCACACGAGTAATCGTACTAAGTATTGCCTATTGTCCTCTTACCACTAATTATACGACCCCTTGCACACGACTAATCAGGCTAGGTATATATTTCTGAGGTTTCGTCGCGTAGACAAGATTCGCACTTTGTTTTGGAGTCATATCGCCACGGTTCTTTGGGGAAAGACCTCCCCCAGCTGCTGTTATGTCTTCGATCTTACACAGTAAGAAGGAGACTGCAACACGGGCGCCGAGCCGTTGAACCGGAAGGATAACTGACAGCTCAGGTTTCCCAGATTTTCAGTCTTGGCGGTGCGTTTCCGATCGGAGGCCGAGGCGGAGGTCCCAGACGAAGAGCCGGAAGCGGTTTGCGCTTGCGCTCTCTGTGATGGAAAGGCACCGGAGAGGGCAGCGGGCAGAGCGGTATCAACTGTCCAATGACATTCTGATATTCTGTGATGTCTTCGACAGGCACCGCCCCTGCGATGGCCGGAGGTGAGCGAAGGGCAGAGTAGCCACCTTGCTAAATCCAGGGTAGCTTCAGCATCCGCCGCACTGGCGCAGTGGTAGGCTTGGCGCGCGGCGGCGCTGGACCGGCTTCCACGCTGCACCATCTCAGGACAGTCGTGGAGGGATTGGAAGACCCTCTTTTGCCAACTCTGGGCTGCAGGCTTGCGCCGATTGAAGGGCTTCCATACGAGCACTGCTGGAGCCTGCCGAACTCACAAGGCTGGCACATTTTGGCGGCTTGGCAGCCAGGATGGATTGTCAAAACTGTGCGGGACGTGACGAAGGCTCGGTGGTTGCTGGAGCACACGGTGCAGATGGCCAATTGTCAGCATTGCCGGAAGCCCAGAAACACAGAACTGCCCAGAAGGAAAACTTTTGGGGGGGCTCTGGCTCCTGGCCGAGGCTTTCATCTGCTCTGCATTGTGAAAGCTCTCCGAAGCAGGGCGTGGCCGAAGAAAGGCGGCGGCTGCCCTCTCTGCCAGAGGAATCTGAGGACTGAAGTCGACAAGCCGAGGGCGAGTGTCTGAGGTTTCTGAGAGCGGAGGCTGAGATGAAGCTCCGGCTTTTTCTTGCGTGGCGCCACGAGGCCTTCAAGCTGTGGGGGGCCGCCATGGCCGCAGAGGCCAGGCTTCGGCCCTTTCGTGCATCCAGGCAGGGGGGCACCGATGCCGTCGTGTTGCGAAGGCCAGCTGACGAGACAGCGCCTGATGCTTGAGCTGAAAGCCTGAAAGCACGAAGCCGCGCAGCGCGTGGAGAGCACCAGCGGCCTTGGGAAGTGGCGACGACGAGAACGAGCCCTAGCTGGATGGTTTGTGAACCCTCGAGGATCGCAGTGACAGCGAACAGCTCGAAACGGAAGGAGGAGGGCCACGGACGGCAAAGGGCCGCCAAGCCGATAAGCTGATCAGCTCGCAATCGAATCTGGTGGACCTGAAGACTTGGCTTGGAAAAAGGTCTTTTATTACAGGAGATGCAGTTGCGAGAGAGGGACAAGGCGTCATGAAGCGACGGTGCACGCGCCTGCCAGGTTCTTGGGAATTTGACGAAAGGCCACGCCTCAAAGCAGCGCTGCGGTGTGTGTGTGTGTGTGTGGAGAAGGCTTGCGGCATTTCCAGCCAGGCAAGAAGGAGTACACCGGCTTCCTCTCCAAGTTCGTGAGTTGAGAACTCCGCTCCAACCCCTGAGCTCTCGTCCAAGAGCAAAAATAAAACTGTCATTTTAGTGACGGCTTTGCGATCTTCTCAGTTCTCGAAGCTTTTCTTCTGGGACTGGAGCTTGTGGGGTGGTTGTGCAGCTGCTAGAGGCTCGAGCCATTTGTCACCCTGAACCTGCAAAACTCGAGACAGCCCGGGACCGCCCCGACAAAAAGCTTGAGACTCCCAGAACCATTGGAAGACGAGGAAGAGAACCGCCTCCTGATAGAGCCTTAAAACAGCGAATGCCTGCATGATTTTTTTACTGTAAAACACGGCTCCAAAGTTCGGCCGAGCGGGGAGGCCGAGAGCTTGGGCAAAAACGTCTCTTCTCTTTGTTTTGGGCCAGCTGTTGCAGCGAAAGGCGAGTGCGATGGCCAAAGAGGACTCCTCCGGATCCTCCTCCGAGAGCGAGGAGGCGCAGGGCCAAGAAAGCAGGGACGTTGTCTCTCGCATGTCCAAAGCAGGACAAGGAGTCGCTGGATGACAAGCTGCAGCATCCCGAGTCCCGATATCCTCGCCGCCTGGGAGAGTTGTGCAGGGCTCCTCCACATCACAGGAAGCGCATCACGAAGCTGGGGAAGGAGGGCAATGTCGAAGGCTTGGTCAAGGAGGCACGCTGAGTGTCCCAAAAAAAGCATGTTTGCTTGCGATGGGTTCGTTCGGAGGCGAAGTTGGCAGACTGCTCACCGGAGATGGTCTCCTTTGCTTCCCGAAAAGCCAAGGATGTTCTGCTAACTCCAAGAGTTTCGTGGACCTTCAGTTGCCCGCGGATTTTGGGGAAGATTTTTGCGTGTAACCGTCATGCAAGACAGGCTGCCGCCAGGCGAGGCCTGGTATCTTCGCCTCATCTCCTTCTGCTAGGTTCCATCAAGAACTTCAGAACGACAAACAAAACCTCTACGAAGAGGTCTCCGTAGGGGTCTCAGGGTCTCAGAGCCCGGCCTGGCCCCGCCCCGGCTCACGGGCTCAACGCTCTCCTCCTCTCCGTTGCGAGAGCTGCGCAAAGCGGATCGCTCCGAGGAATCACCGGTTTTTTGCAGATCCTGCCATCTATGGCCCATCTTGCGACAAAGTCGGGAAGCTTCTCCAGCACGAAGAATGTCCTACACGCCAGACCGCTTCTTCAAGGTTCTTCGCACTCTGCACACGCCTGCCCACGAACGCGGGGGACAAGGCGACGCCTTTCAGAACTTAGCTCTCCTTTCGGCCGCTTTGCGACTCGTCAGCGGGGTCTTCCACTGCACATGTAACCATGCACCGAGCATCCGCGCAGAAAAGCACAAAGCTTGCAAAACTTGGCTGGACTCGGTTGGTTTTGCCTGCCTGCTGCAGGACCTGGGTAACTTAGCGTTCCAGAAGAAAGAGTACGTTTGGGGCCCCAGTTCGTCGTTCCGGCTGGAGGAGGGTGGCAGTTTCTGCTGACGAGGAGCAGGCGTTGGAGTACTATGCGGGCGCCTTGCTCGGGGACCTGCGGCAAGTCGTATTTTCGTGTCTTGTCGTGTGTAAGTGCATGTGGACCTTCGAACACCGGTCCGCTATCAGCGTGTCATAACCGGCAGGATGTCCCCGAGAAGTACAAGATTTACAGCAATCGTCTAGCCCTTGCGGACGTCGGTCTACAAAATGTGATGCCACTGTTTGGAAGAAGGCTCTGCTTGCCAGTTCCAGCTGGGGAGATACACAGAGGCGCCAGTGCTGGCCGTGCCGCGAGCGGCGAAGAGCGCTCTTGCAGTCAGGCTCTGGTGGAGGCCACCAAGGCCATCAAGGAGAACAGATCCTGGCAGCCTGGCTGTGCCTTCGCAGGGACAAAATGCCCACAGCCCCTCTCCGGGCGGCCCAGGTCCAAGGGCTACTTCCGAGCCGGCCGTGCGGCTTTGGAGCCCGGACCTCCCAACGGTGGAGGGATCCTCGTTTTGTTACACTGGCCCCGAGCCGAGGATGGAGTACTACCAGGAAGCCTTGGAGATGTTCGAGAAAGGCCTTGAGAAGGAGTGAGGTGCTCAGGGTGGAAACGGAAGAGCTTTCCCCCTTCCGTCCACCCCTCACGGAGAGGCCAAGCAACAAGGACTTGGTCACCTGGACACAAAAAGCCAGGGACATTCGCAATCAGCAGCAGCAGGAGACCTTCCGTGTTTTTCTGCATCTTTGTCTTTGGATGAAGTTTTCCACTTGAGGAGAAGCTCGTGAAAAAACATACCACCGACTACTCCAAGTTCGATTCCCTGATGCAGCAGCAGAAGGAGGAGGAGGACGAGGAGGAGGAGCTGCCCCCTTTCTGTGGCAGAGAGCTTCCCTTGAGCACCTTCAGTGCAGGCCGCAAACGACCCGAATAGGATCATCCTCGGAGACAAGCGCAGAAGCTGAGTATTGGAGGGTTTCTTTTCTCCTTCGCCTTTCGGATGTCCGTGGCTTCTCTTTCAGGTACTACTCGTCCTCGAAGATGGTCCCGGCGTCCGGCTCTTGTTTGCGGATGTTGGTCTTAGGGATCTAATTCGGCCAGGAACAACGGCAGCTGAAGGCCATGCTTGGCTACAAGGAGCCTCCGCCCCCGCCTTGGCACAGCTCTTTGGCCCGGAAGTCCGAGGGCCTGTGGGGGAACTCTTAGAGGCCGCCACCCTTCGAGCCGAAGTTTGACATGGATGTCATCTACAGGCCACGCATCCACTGCTTCCCCCAAACAAAAAGCAAAGGCCAACAAGGTGTCATGACGTCGTGCTGCGTGGGAGAGGCATGATAACCGTGGCGCCAAAACGCAGCATCCCATCTGGGTGCGGCACACAAGTTTGGGAAAGCGGGGTTTCTACGCAGGTCGATGTGTTTCTGTTGGCACTGGCTGAGGATCCCACGACTCGTGAATGGCGCATCGATGCCAAGCCGGCGCCTAGCCGGGTTGACTACAGCGACTCCCAGCAAGCACAGGCGGGCCTCGTTCGCTTGAAGGCTGAGAATTCGGCTGGTCTCTTGCCGTGGGAGAGGCCATTGCCCTCTTCTTGGAAAGGCAATCCGAGGTCACGGCCTTGCCTTACCGGCAGCTTCTCCAGCATACAGCACTTGAGGTCCAGCATGCCGACGAGCTGTTAAATCTCGTGGATCAGCGTGCCTCCCCTGTGGAAGCCTATGTTCAGGCAGTTGCCACTGCTGCTCAGTCTCGGGCCGAGCCGAAAGCCCCTGCCACTGGCAGGCCATACGAGATGTCGTGGGGCAGCTGATGGGCCTTGGCCTCAGGGGCGGGCTTCCCGGGTTTTTGGATAGCTTAAGGCAGCACAGCTATGGCATCACGGGACATGCTCACGGTGATGCACATGAATCAATTCGCATGGGGCAGCTGGGACCGTTCGTGAGAAGAAGCTCTAAGTTGGAGTGCTCTTCAGGTGCCACAGACAAAGATGGAAAACGACAGAAGCACAGTGTCCTCGGGAACGATGCCTGGGCCGTGGTGTGACCGACACAACGGCGTTCATCCGCTTTGCGTTGCTATATAGGCACGGTGGCTTTTCGTTGGCCTCGGGTCTGCCCTGCCACTGCTGACGGCGGCGAGGCCCCAGAGCTCGCCGTATTCGACCAGGTAAGAACACACCGCGTTTCGCCAGTGGCCCAGGTATCTGCCGGCCTCGGAGATCGTCGCCAACACGGCGTCGCCGAGCAGCAACGACACAAACGGTGAGGACTCCGCATCGCATCCGCCTTTCGCGGCCGAGGCACCGGGGGGCCTACATCGCGGACCTCTACATGACCATCGCAAGGGAGCCCGGGCCTTCTGAAGGCAGCGATCTCCTCGAGTCCTCTGAGTGCAGAACTAAGGAACGGCTTAAAGTCGCAGCAGGTGAAGTGCGGATCCCTGTGCGGTCTGCAGGGTCTGCGGATGTCTGCGGTCTAGGCTTTGTGCCGTCAGGTTCGTGCACCGGCCGTCTCACGAGCTTGCGGTCGTGGATCCCGATGGGCCGGACGAGAACAACTTGACGGGCCGAGTGGATGTCGCAGCGGCCCCGGGCCCCCCAAATTTCCCCGCTCCCCCCCCGGCCACCGTCTCAAGTCCGCTCAGAGCCGCTGGTAAAGGCGGTTCTTGACTATGAGCTGTTCGACCCGGGCTTGATCGGCAAGGGTGTCGGGGCCTTGAAAAGCGACAAAAAGCGGGGCGTGTGTCAGTACAGTTCCTGTTTCGAGCCCAGTGCTTCTGGCCCCGGCCAGGTCTTGGCCAGGGTGAACCACGTGAAGAAGAAGCTGGTAACCTCCGAGCATATGATCCTCCCCATGGGCCGGGGAGCACTGCACCTGACACTTGGGGCCTCCTCGCCATCCTTGCTCTCAGGTGCACAGATCCTGTGCGCACCCTGCGAAATCGTGTGCCCTCGCGGGGCGAGACCCTCGACTGTCACGTCTGGTGTCTCTCTGATCTCCTGGGGGTTTCAAGGATGGACCAGATGGCCTGGACTGGCAGGTAAGCAGCCGTCTCGCAAGGGAGAACCTGGGCTCTTTCCGTTGTGGTTGCAGGCAGGTGACGACTCGCGGTGGGGTGCCTTCTACGAGGTGAGGGAATGCGGCAGGAGCACCAGCACTGACCAGCACTGCTTTGGCCGTGACGGCAGGCAGGTAACTTCGACGGGGCCCTCCGTGAGTGTGGAACCCAGTTGTCGCTCTTTTTGATCTCTGTGCTTCGCAACCTTTTTCCCAGGCCCTGGCGCAGCCTTGGGCTCCAAGCTCAGAAGCGAAAAAGGGCAGGGGGTCGGTATGTTTGGCATAGGCGCAGCGGCGCAGCCACTAGCCTCAAAAGACGGGATCGGGAGGTTCAGATGCGGGCTGGTAGGCTCGCCAATGCGCTCTTCGCAGGGGCTTCGATTTGCATCCCGCTGTTTCTGGCGGGCTGTGATGAGGGAAGCAGCGGCGACGTCGACACCACCTTTTTGGCCACAACAACCTCGACCACCCTTGTAGATGACATCGACAGCACGAGCACGACAGGAGAGGTTGTGACGCCCGTGTCCACCACGCCCGGTGGCACGAGCACCCCGAGCACCCCGAGCATGCCACGTACACGAGCAGGCGATGCGCAATTTCTGCTGCATGCTTCCTTCGGACCAACGCGGGCAAGCCTCGACGCGCTCCAGTCCAAGGGCTATGAATCTTGGATCAGAGAGCAGATGGCCTTGACACCGTCCCTCCTTCGGAGCCGATACCGGAAGCGAGCGAACCCAGCTGCAACGGAAGAGAAGGAGCCGGGAGTGCCCCGCAGTCCCTGCGAGCCGGGCTCGCGATGGCAGCAGGTCGCTCTGAGCCACGAGGACATGGGGAAAAAAATCGTCGCCACGGGTCAGCAGATCTATGTTGCCGACACCTTCCGGACGGACTTGGACCCAAGCTACACCTCGAACAGCCTGAGCGTGGGGGGCCCAGGGGCCCAGCTGTAGTTCTTCGTCTTTTGAGAGAGTTCGCTCTGCTCCAGCTCTCCAGCTCTGCTCGGGAGGCGCCGGGCTCCTGCAGCTCGGTTCCGAAGTCGAACTGGGCCAACTCGGGGAAGAGCTGCGCCACAGAGGCCAGTCAACTTAAAGCAAGCGCTCTTTTCATCATGAGCTGCGCTAGAAAGTGAGTTTGTTCACACAAGAGGATCGATCAGAGGTACGACAGAAGATCGCCCAGAGAAAGCAGCATGCGTGGAAGCAACCACCGCCCCAAGGACCATCACCAAATCCAGCCTGCAGCCACCCCTCATGCCGCACTGGTGTCCACCTCCCCCAAATCTGTGCAAGGTGCGCTTGAATCGTAGGCTCAAGCGGCGGAGGAGAGAGTGGCAAATGAGCAAAGAAAGCAGTGGAGTAGGGAGGCAGGGGAGGGAGTTAATTGCTTAGCCAGCCAAGCCTTGCACGAAAGGCAAGGGCACGAAGTTGCCTCATTCTGAGGGTAAGAGCGAGAGCTTGGTGAGCTGTGCTATGCTATCTTGATAGTGTTTCACCGACTCTTGAAACACACAGATGGAAGATGGCTCGACTTCCGATACGATTGGGTGGCACCTCCACGTCACAAGGAATACCACCGAAAAGGAGTGACACGATTGAGAGGACGAAGCCAATAATGAAGTTGCTGACGCTGCGTACCTGGTGATTTCTGTAGACAGCAAGTCTCCGAATTGTCAACGGCAGTAACCACAAAAGCATCACCAACAGCAAGTGATTCTGAGGCACCAACACGTTAGGCAGACTTAGTGACTTAGTCAGTGGCAGTGACCCTCGCCTAGCAAATGTGTGGAAACCGAGAATAGGCAAAGCTGCTGTGTCCATCCATCCGGAATCAAAAGCCAGTGGAGCCAATGCGTACGTGACAACGGGGCTGAGCACTCAGCACGAGACCAAGCTGAGTGCAAGCGCCAGCTCGCATTCAAATGTGGTTTCACAGCCGGAATAGGGTGCCCTAGTCCACTAAGCCGCTAAGCATGTCGCTTGCTCAGCTCTTGCTTCTTCCCAAGGACGTTCAGTAAAGGCGGAGGGCTCAAGATCAAGCGAAGTGAAGTTTCGTGGATACGACTTGCCATGATGTTTGGGGAACTGCAAAAAGCCTGAAACATGTTCAAGATGCCGCGATTCCGTTTTGGATGAAACGACTTGGGACCTTAACGCACCTAGCAACGCTCTCGCGTTGACCGTTTGCACAAGACTTCCTTCTGGCTAGGCCGGCTAGGCATCAGCATCAGCACCCATAGCGATGGGCCATCTGTCAGATTGCCAGCAAGAAGGGCAGCGGAGATGTGCCTGAGAGTCTGAGAGGTCCTTGCGGCAGAACTGAACTGGTTCTGCCTTATGTTGCAATGCCAATGACAGCATGGTTATCGACAAGAAGGATGCACATCACATTTTCGGGGAGTCACTGCCCAAAAGGTGCTTCACAAGGTCCAACACAGCAACGGCTTCAAGCTGCGTGATGTGCCCGTTGTCTTTGCACTTATGGAATTGCAGCACTTTCCTGTGCAAAATTCCGCAAGAATCCGCAGCTGCAAAGGGCACGCCATGCTCCAAGCGAACATCTGTACCGTCACACCTCGCCGGCGGATGCCAGCGGCGACGAGAAGCTCCTCATCACTTAACAGGGAGTTTAGGTAGGCGCCCGGGCGCAGTTAACAGGTTTTTCGTGCTTCTCCGGCCTTCCAAAAAAACACAGAACTCTGTGGTAAGGTCTCGGACCTTGGCTTGCTCGTGAATGATCAACCCTGCAAGGAAGTGTGCAACCACCATAACAACTGCTGCCTCTGACAGCTTCATCTGGAGCCTTCAGCTCAAGATGATCACTATGAAACCCCGACGTGCGAAGCTGCTCATCGGCAAGGAGGCGGCGAACCCCCGAACTCGTTCGAACCAATGGTGCAAGACGCCAAACATCACTCTTCCAGCGCGCAAGTGGTGTTTCAGAAGAAGCATGGACGTCGGGTCATGATCGTTACAAACATGTGAGCCATAAAGTTCCCAGATGTCGATGATACGTTAGGCTTGAGCTCGTGAGCTGCTGCCCAAACGCTGCATGACACAGAGCTGGCTGGCACTACACACCAGAGGAGTTCATGCTGGTAAGAAGAGGGGCTGCAGCATCCAATGTCCGATCCTGACTGCTTCTTGGCTCTCTTCTTTGCAGGTGAACAAATGGAGGTGCCGGAACTCGGCCGCCTGGGTCGCTGAACTCCTCTGCCAGCAGGTGCTGGACTACTGTAAGAAGGGTTTGGCAGGTTTTTGTTGCTCTTGCTTCTTGAGGAGTGCTTCGATGCTGGCTTCGGCTATGACGGGGATGACTGTTCGCAGGGCTGGCCCTCGCTGAACTTCCAGGGCTATGCCGCGAAGCATCGTTTAAATTAAGGTGCTGCGGTGCTCAGCATGTAGCACAGGATTTGCTAAGGTATGCTCCGTGGAGACTGCGGCGACCGTTGGCAGCCAGCTGATTCTTTCCACTGGGACCCAGTGCAGCGGCACCACAGACTCTTGCCTCAACATTCCGGAGCCTCGCCTACGTGAGGCTCGCGCATCGCAGCGCCTGTTTGCCCGAGGTTGTGATGTTGAACCCCGGGATCCATGTGAGCGGCCTGTCCCAGACATCCGCCGCCTTCTCCTCCGTGCGCCCCGGTGTCATCGTTCTGGACGAGACCCCGGCACCTAGACGGCAACTCTTCACTTTTCTTTTGCTCTGCAGCTTCCTAGACTGGATGGCCCAGTGCCGAGGCTCCATGTGACTTTGGCGATTTTATCAAGGCCCGGTGTTTGGCGCTGCCGGTGCCGTGACTGCAGGCGCTGACCTTCCCAGGTCAACAACTTGGCCTACCGCTATGACTCCCGCCTGAAGTTGGTGGATGTCCAGACTCCATCACAGGACGCAGCTGCAGTGGCTGACATTTTGCAGGCAGCTAGGCAACCCATGGAGGACACCTGCGTGGCTGTGCCCAAGACGGCGTTCAATGCGGAACAGTGTGCAGTTCAGGCGGGACATGCGCTGTGCTTCTCCATGGTACGACAGCTGGAGATGCTCACAGAAACTTGCTTGGCACGACAGTTTTTCTGCGTTCTTTTCAGGCTGGCCGCGTGTGCAGCGTGGTGCAAGCGACCTCGGCAAGCCTCGTTTTGAACAGCAGCACCCTGGAGCTGATCTCCGTACAGTCAGGCAGCTACGTGTACACGGCCGGGCCTCCAAAAATGCGAAAGTTGCCCACGAAACAGCAGTGGCATGGTCGATGCTTCTTTGTTGAAGTATGTTGAAGTGTGCCTGACGCCCAGGTCTCCGGGCTACGCACCTCCACTGCCCCCTGTGGAAAACTCTCCCGATGGAAGCTGCTGGACTGCACGGCCGTGGACTGCACGGAAAGCTCTTTCGGAACCAGTGACAGGCAGCTTCTCGCGACTCGGAGGATCTACCAACAGAGAGGCACAGTCAACATAAAGACAACAATCAACATCAGACCGACCATATCAACGATTTAGTGCTTAGGCTTACGCATTTCTATTGATTTGCAGTTTGGACAGAATGGAGCATGGCAGCACAGTCGATAGGGGCGAACCAAGGTGGATGCGTTGGGGCAGCAACAAGGCGAATACCGAGACATCTTCGTGAGTTGTGCCAGCGTGGCGGCCAACTCGGTGATTTCTCTGGGAGGGATCGTTTTCCAGCACGTCCACTTACATGAAGGAAAAGTCTACGACTTCTCAGCTTGGGTGAGCCAGCATCCTGGTGGAGGCAGTGCCATCACACAGTGGGCAAGCAGAGGCTACGAGCTCGTGTACCCAGCGAGCCATGACATGTCTCGTTTTGAAACGGCGCTGGCCGACAAGAACATTCAGTATGTGCCTCGGCTGTTTTACCACAGGTCAAGTTGGATTGTTTTCATATCTGCTGCCCCGCCGGTCCCGGAAGGTGGGCTCGCTCGGTGAGGAGATCCGCTACTTAAGCCTTCCAACATCTCTGCAGTCGGAGTCTTTGGCGCTGGCCCTCGCCCCTCCGACCTCTTCGGAAGACCTCTCCCTTGCAACATCGACGCAGGGGTGTGAGGCCTGGAAAGAGCAGACTAGCTTGCCACTCACACTTCCGAGGCATGCCCTTCCCCTGGTGAAGCAGCCAACCAACCTTCCCTTGGCAACAACATGCCCTTCTTCATGCTGCCTGGCCAGAGAGGAACGGGGTCGGAAGGGCAGTGCTCCTGCCTTGCCTCAGATGCCGCAACGCCAAACCCTGAACGCTTGAACCCTAAGCTCTATACCTCTCCAGCCCTATGAAACGGCTAACAGCACTCTATGCAGACCAGGACACTTCTGGCTAGTTGGCTCGCAGACCCCTTGAGCCGTACTATCGATGGGGATTTGCAGTAACGGGAACAGGTTGTCCGTAACCGTAACCAGAACTGGTAACAGGAACTACGCCTGAGACCGTAACAGAAACCGCGTATGGCAACAGAAACCACGTCCTGCTGGCTCTCCTGTCCGATCGTGACTGTTGTGTCAGCTCCCAAACTCAAGGACCGCTTTTCGGTCTTCGAGTTCTAAAGATTCAGACCTCTCAGTCTTGTCGAAAGTTAGACATTCCGTGTTCGTTGTGGAATCAGACTTTATCGATGAAGTTTGCTGTAGGAATAGAAGCTTCTGACTGTTGCCTTCAAGCAGCGGCACTACCTATGGCCCTGCGATTGCCACCGGTGCTGGCAGCGCTGGGTTGAGGGTTTAGGGGTTTAGGGACCTCACCTTCTTGACCAAACATACACATGTGACATGAAGACAACTGAAGCCATCTGCCACAAGTTCAATCTTTCATGCATCACGTGCTCTTACGACTCTTACAACTATCAGCTTGCCAGCTTGTCCGTCAGCTTCTGCCTGCATGTGAGAAGCAGTGAGAAACACGCGTAAGATTGGTTGTGTGTGTACCGGATCGGCTCAGCATCTATGCAGCGGCACGCGCACGCGAGCACGTCTGTGTGTCCCAGTGCATCGATAATTGAATTTATGTCTCATGTACCTCAGGCCTGCCAGTGGGTGACCGGTTTTCGGTCCTCGACTATGCGAGCATAAAAGCCGCCTGCCGTGCTTCGCTGGTAGGCAGTTCCGGTGCCTGTCGTGTTCCTGTTACGCTGGCACATGACATATCGAAGGTGGATGTGCTTCGCCCGGTCGTCCGAAATCATTGTTGCGACAGTCGATCCAAAGGAGAGTTCCTGCTCCCTCGAGATCGTGTTTGAGTTTGAGTATCGCAGCATCGATGGCAGTTCGTGCATTTTCAACTTGACTGAGCGGGCATGTCTGTATGGAGAGGGTATCGTAGAGAGGTTTAGAGTCTGTCACGGTCAGAAAAGGAACATATCCTGGGCGTTTCTCCCGACTCGGGGTTTTAGTCAGTTGGCACTAGGTTGACACTGATGTATACTCACTGGTTACTCGTTCGACGGTTCTCCACCTTGTCGAACACTCTTTATCCAAGCCATTGGCCTGCCCCCAGGATCTTAATCTTGTCTGGATGGCTCCAGTCGTCTTCGTGTATCTCCGTTTCAAGTCCGGGCCATCATCGGTTATGCCGGAATGGAAGAGCGTCCGTCTCGGGCGCACATGGAACCGGATCCACCGGTCCTTGGTCTCGATCGCGAAGTCTGGGCCCCGCGTTCATCTCCGGAGTGGCTTGCTTAGAGTCGAAGAATCCTATTCACCAGCCCTTGCTGACGATGATCTGGATGGTTGCCACTACGTCATCTCTTGTCAGCTGAGGGGTTGCAACATCCAGCTCCTCAGTACCGTTCTCGGAGAATCCTTTCATCGCATGTCGAACTTTTGCCTGTTCCCTGCAAGAAGGACCTCGTACTTCTCGACCGCTCGTACGAAGCAATCCAGGTCGTGCTTGTTCAGCTCCTTCAACTGCACTGTCCTTCTCTTTGTCGGGCCTTCATCAGCGTCTCCAGTCTCCACCTTGAGGCCCTCGGCGTGCTCCAGCAATTCGTCTCGGGCCTTTTTGTCTGGGCGGCCCTGCAGTAAAAATCCGTAAAATCCAAATCCTCGCTCGGTTCGAGGCGGACGCGACTGATCTCCACATGTGACATATTCATTCCTGCTCGTCGTAGAGGTGGAGGTTGAACGCGCCCATGTTGATCTTCCATGTCCACGTCATCATCTCCATGTAGTCCTTCAGCATCCAGGTAGCCTGTCTTGGGGGAGCTTGTTCAAACTCTTCTCGGGCCAACCGGATGTCTTCCGAAGTTTCTCGGAACTCGCTGGCTTCACTTTTGCAGGGGAGGCTTTGACGATGACTCCTGGATAGCTGAACCACAACGTTTCCGGTAGATCAAGTAGTGCCACTCGGGCTCGTCCACACCATAGGTCGGAGAGCTTCCTTCCCTTCTTGGAGTGTCGTCTGCGCCGCGTGGTACTCGGTTTGAGGCAGGGATCCTCCTGCCAACACGTTTTGTTTATACCTGGTCTCAGTCGGTCTCGAAGAAAGCTTTCGCTGCGGCCTTGCGTGGCCATTACGTCTTGCAGGGACCTGTTTCCGAAGTGGTCCGGTCTCTGGCTTTCGTGGTCCTCGGTGTCGCTGCTCAGTGGCTTTGTAGCCCTCGGCGAAGACGTGGATAAAATCCGAAAGCTCGTTGAATCGAGGAGAAGCCTCCTCGATTGCAAGCCTGTTCTTCATCATGGTCGCATTGTCCACCAAGGCTTTGCCATCCGCGTAATCTTCATAGCCTTGGCCAGCATCGTCTTGAGCGTCTTCCTGTGCCTCTCGATGATCCCCCTCTGAAGGGGTGACTCCGGCCCGTTTCGGCTCTTGACCCATTGAACCCCGGCCCCTGGTCCACATAGAGTTTCCGCGGTGGCCCACAAAGCTTCGCACATTGGGCAGACCAACCATAGTGCTCAGGGTTGGCGCTATTCACCGAGATCACCGTCTGGCAGTGTGACGCCCCCATCCATGACATTTAGGGCGAGCTACTTCCCGTCTCGGCGGTCTCGTCTGGGCGAAGCAGTCTCGAACACTGCCTGCGTTTGAGGTTCCTCGCGATGCCGATCACTTCTGACTGGCTTTGGCGCTCTTGAGCCTTCGAACAAAGCGGATAACGGTGGGGTGACCTAGTCCCTTTGCCTTGCGTTCTTCTGGTTGGACACTGGGACCCCCTTCTGGTTCTCGGTTTGCTCCTTCTCCGTGGGCTTGTGGTTCTGAATCTGGACCCCCTTCTGCAATTCATTCTCGCTGGCACGATAGTGTTGCAGGTTTACTTCGGCCTGGCACAAGTATCGCATCACGTCGGCTCGGAACTTGTTCAAAGGAAGCGCTGAGGGCCCGAAATGCGCTTGAACCGTAACCTGCGTGCGAATCAACAGGACGTGGGGTTGCCTCGGCGCATCTTTCTCGGAGCCACTACTGAAATCAGCAAACTCGTCTTCATCACTCTGACGGGTGCTGCGGGCTTATACCCATCATCCGCCGGCACGTGTCCCTAACCGGCTTCGAGTGCTCACCACCCAAGCACGCGAAGCCGCCGGTCCCAACCAGCGGCTTCGCCACCACTGCAAACAGCTGAGAGCACTCTAAGCAGACCATTGGGCACCGGACAACTCACAAGGATGATCTTCCGGGTTACTCGAAACGAAATCACACCCTACTGTAAGCTTCTGAACTTAACTATCATGCGAGTTCAGCCTCGGTCCCCCTCGGCTCAGCTGGAGGTTCTTCCCAAGCTTCAGCGAGGCGGAAGTCGACCTGGACCTTGAGCTTCGCCTTGCACTGAAATGAAAAGGTATCCTATGCTAGTCCTAGGTGTGTGTGAATGCATATACACATATGCATATGTGTATATAATATAGGTATATCTTGACAGGCCCATATCTGTATGTGTGTATATGCATATACATATACATATACAGATACATATACAGATACAGATACATATACATATACATATTCATATACATATTCATATACATATTCATATACATATTCATATACGTATACATATACATATACATGTGCTAAGCCCTGCTGGCCCTGCTAGAAGCACCGTTTAGATGTGTTGAGACCATGTGACCTGACTCCGGCAAAGTTTCGACCCATCAAAACAGGATCATAGTGCTGAGTCTCTCACAGAACCCTTTTATTCATAAGTATTTGGGAATGAGAGTGCTGAATCTTGCATAACCCTCTCATGCATTCGTATTTCGATCGACCAAGGAAACCAAATTTGGGCTCAATGATTTTTTTTTCTCGTACTGCTGGCAAACCTCACATGAGCTTGGTTCATGCCAATGTCAATCGTCATAGCAGTGTTTTATTCCTGCAAGCTCAACATCTGCCCAAAGATTCACTCCATTAGCAGCCTTAGCCGTCGTCCTAAGAATAAGTGTAGGCCCGAAATGGAATTCTTAGAATCACCGGGAAATTGAGGCAACTCCTTCTAAACAATGTCAGTAACCTTGCCGGTGGCCGTGGCCACAATGGTGACTCCGATCTTACCTCAATACTGGCACCAAAGCTATCCTCAATGCAAGCAAATCTTACGACTCGATCGCATTTGGATTGGTTACCCTGCCTAGTTGCAGACCGTTAGTCATTCGGTTCCAATTGATTACTGGATAGCAATCCCAATGCCAGCCTGGTATGATCCAGCCTCAGCAACTTCAAATGTGCCTGTATTCGCCTAGATTAAGAGAATCCATACACGGCTGTTGTAAGTTCGGTTTGCTATCTTGTGTGTTGCCTCCATGGAATCTTCCAATAGGCAACAGGATAGTTTGAAGATTGGGATCGCGCGGTGTGTACATCTTTCGTGACAATGACTGTACAGTAGTTATGCTGATGACGCTGCTTCTGAACATTAAACCATTCAATGAAGGATTGCGTTAGAGGGCGAATGACAAGCTCAGTACTGCGAATCACGCTGGGTCTGATCTCCTAAAGCAGCACATGAATATGACTGGCACAAATCAGGACAAGACCAGTTGTTAAAGTGATTGTGCCAATAAACCGAGTATTGCGAGCTTTGCTCCCTGTTTATCCTGTGTAACATGAGCAATCCAATGACTGCGTGTGCGTTGCGATCGTCGCGATGTGTAGGATGGGTATCGGGGAAGGGGGGTGAGAAGGCATCATCCGAATCAAAATGATTCGGACATTTCCAAAACCTGAGTCTGATAGATCTTTGGGGGGAAGGTACCACATATGGCAAGCAGTCAAGGCTGCTCGACTGTGGGCTGCGGGAGTGTTGCATGTCTCCAGAACCGTGGAAACTTTTCAAGGGTGCGTTTATGGGAGGCGCCGGGGCATACCATGTGTATATTATTGTATATACATCTGTTTGTCTGTCTTTCTATCTATCTATCCAACTATCTATCTATCCGTCTGTCTATCTATCTATCTATCTATCCGTCTGTCTATCTATCTATCTATCTATCCATCGATCTGTCTCTCTGTCTGTCTATCTGCCTGTCAATCTGCCTTTCGGTCTATCTGGCTGTCTGTCTATCTATCTAATCTGTCTATCTGTCTAATCTAAACCAATCTTATCTAATCTGTCTGTCCATCTATCTATCAATCCGTCTATCTTTCTAGCTATCTATCTATCTATCTATCTTTCTATCTGTCTGTTTTCTGTTTGTCTGATCTATCTATCTGTCTGTCTGTCTGTCTGTCTGTCTGTTGCCTGTCTGTCTATCTATCTATCTATCCATCTGTTAGATTGTTAGATGTTACGGAAATTGGACAGTCTGTTGTTTGCACCCTTACAGTAACGACCAAGGACCATCCGAGCAAGGAGTTTGGCTGGCCCTTCGCGACACGTCTTATTGCCTGAGAGCCCCTGCGTATCAAGTTGCTGTAAATTGATACGCCCCGCCTCCTGCTCAAACCCTGCTCCTCCTACTCCTCCGTTGGTGTTGCTAGCGCAGTGTTCAGCTCCGCCAAGTGCCAGGTCGCGGTTTGCACGCACAAACGCCTGGATCAATCAGGTGAGCAGAAGAGTTTATCGCCTTGAGAGAAACCCTCTGACCCCGCTGACAGGCCATGGAAGCCCCCGACCAGCTACGGCAACGCGTTGCCTGGGCCTTGTCGCAAATCTTGGTGACAGGCGGGGGGGAGGTTTGTCGGAAGTGGCAGCCATTTTTCGAGATTGTGCAGGAACGGGCGGCTTCACTTACTTCTATCAGTTCGAGCACCTCGGCCCTCGCAAGGGTATTCTGACTGTGCCTGGGAGACCTTGGGTGCTGTCAGGACCTGGGTGAACTACTATGACATCTTGGTGCGTGGGGCCTTCGGGAACTACCTGGATTTGCTCCGGGAGGTCACGCTGAGTCCCCTCATGGGCATCTTGTTGCAATTTTGGAAGCTCGGGGCAGTGTGTCGAGCCCTCCGACTTGCAAGGGTGAGTCAAGCCTTAGGAGAGTATCTGTCCTTCTTCAAGAACTCGGCCTTTGACCATGACCAGAATTATCCGGATGAGACGCTTGGGCAATTCCAGCTGGTGCATGAGCTTGGTCTCGCGCAGATATTCGCGTCGTTCGAGTCAGTTGACTGCTGACTCAGGAATTACGCGCGGGAGGACCGCGGCTTCCTTGTTCGTCTTGGCTTTGGAGTTTCTGGGTGTGGGTTTGGTCCACCTGAGCCTCGCAGACCTCTAGTTGCAGGTGATGCAGCTGTTCACGGTGGGCACGGTGCAGCTCAACCCGGATGGCTCCGAAGTTCTTGTCGGAGGCAATCCTGTTCCGACCTACGACAACGAGGACTCCGGAGATAGCTTGGCCGTGCAGGTCGGCTTGCCTGAGCTCTCTAGGACATCATGACCTTCGCCAGCGTTCTTACCGGCTTTGACCGACAGCTCATGCGCAGCAACCTGGAAGTAGTCAAGACCAGTGGAACCGGTTGCGAGGCTGCACTTGACCTTCAGAGTGTGCGTCTCGTTTGCTTCGCACCGCTCTGCATTTTCTTGAGGCAGGAATCTCATTGACCCGATGCAAATGAAGTCGGAGTGGCATGATGCCTACCCGAAGATGGATCTGGACGACAACTACCTGGGTGATGGGTATCCCCTGTGCGAGGATCTGCCAAAGGGCGCCTTTCTCCTGAAAGGTGCACGCTTCGAATTTCTGAGCAGCCAGTATACCTCCGACGTCCTGACCGTCCATTCCTCCTCACCCTTGTACCAGGCTTTGTGTTCTGCCAGTGGTGGCAGCTGCAGCTTCCAGGCGGTGGTTGTGTTGTCACAGGACCTTTCCTGTCATGCAGATGAGTGCGACGCCACCCTTCCTTCTGTTGTCAAGGTTGGTTCGGCCTACTACGAGTTTGTGCCACCGGCATGCGTGCATTTCTATTTTTACAATGGCAAGATCGCTACAGATGGGGGCGGGAGTCGGAACTGGCAGAGCCGAATTCAGTGCACAAACCCAGCTGCATTTGCTGGGGGTAGCTACTGCTGCGATGGGTGCTCAAACAACCGTCCGCCGAGTTGGGTACCAGACAATTTTTGTGAGAATCGCTCCAGCTCCACTTTCGCAAGCAGGTGCAGCGGCAACGACAATTGGGTCAACAACAAGTACTGTGAGCTGCGCTGCTTTGAGGAGGGCTTGGGCTACGGAAGGGACTGCGCAGCAGGAGCATACCGGGAGGCTCATACCTGCGGCTTCTACCAAGAGAAAGTGCCCTACGCCACAGCGGCCAAGTACTGCAGCGCTTTGGGGATGCGCATCTGTGACAGGCCCGGGACAAGGGGGGGAGGCCCAACGGGGCCGTCTCTTCTTGCACCCCTCCAAAAGAAGGGTTTAAGCTCCCGCCCCGAAGAACGAAGACGCATCTCTGTTCCGTCTAAGGCAGACGGAGCTGACCAGCTGTGGATACAACGACGATGGCGCACGGGTCTGGACAGAGACGAACTGCAGCATCAACGTCTCCGTGGATGAAACCGGTAAAGTCAGCTCCCAGAAGGACTCCCTTGCGGCTTTGTGTCTCTCTCTCTCTCTCTGTGGGGTTGTGTGTGGGTGATTCTTGGCGGCTTGGGCTTCTTGAGGATGAGAGCACTAAGATGAACAAGATCCGGGTCAGCTGGACGGACAGCCGCCCCGATGTGGCTGCCTGCCCTGCAGACTGCAGCAGCGGGGCCAACTCCTGTGTCTGCCCGATCACTGTGGAGCTTCAGCCCGCCTTCGCTGCTTGGCAACTTCTCACTACCATCACTACCTGCGGTTTCCAGTGCCCTCCCATGTGCTTCCTCCAACTTTTGCATTTAGATTTATAAGGACCGGATCCCGAGTGCCCAAGAGCTGCAGCAGCTGAAAGTCGGGGCTTTCGCACCTTCCAGCGCCTGCTCAAGCTGTGGTGACGTGAAAGCATATCATTCAGATCCCATCGACGAGGAGACGATCTTCGAATACCAAGGCAGATTCTACAAGAACGTCGTGAGTCTCGTGCATGTGGCGGGCAAAAGCTTCCGAAACCCTCCGCTCTTCGGCTTCACCGAGACCCCCAGCACACGGTCGGCGATGTGGGAGGTCGAGAGCCTGCTTGAGCACTTGGTGACTCACCCAAACACCGCTCCCTTCGTGTCGCTGCGCCTCATCCAGCGCCTTGTGAGCTCGAATCCAAGCAGCGACTACGTCCGAGACGTCAGCGAAGCCTTTCGGACCGGCCGCCACGGAGACCAGGTCTTCTCCGGCCGGCACGGGGATTTGGCAGCGGCCGTGCACGCGGCCCCTCGCACGCACCTGGCTTCGCTTTTCAAACCTTCGGGGAAGCCTTCGCCCTTCTCGCAGGTGCTCCTCCACCCGGAGGCCAGCTCCTCCAGTCAGACCCGAGGGGCCTTGCGGGAGCCTTGCCTCCACCAGTCTGCTCTTGCACGGGCAGGTCTGCAGGTCGTGCGTTGTTTTGGGCGCTCAGGAGCCCCTCGTAAAGCTGGTGCACTTCCTGCGAGCCACGGAGTTCGTGGATGCCGGCGGGCGCGAGCTGATCTTCCAGGAGCTGCAAGACCTCCTTGGCCAGGCCAGGAAAGGCGAGTAGCAGGGCTTCAAGGGGCTGGGCCCTTCGCAGAGTCTCTCTTGCCCAGGCCCCCTTCATGTCGCCCTCGGTCTTCAACTTCTACCGCCCGGATTTTCAACCGAGTGGCCTAGACGGGCTCGTGGCGCCCGAGGCGCAGATCTTTGAGGGAGCCAATGTGGTGAACTTCATGAATGGCATGCTCTCCATGATTAAGCACGGAGGTGTGACTGACTGTGACGGGGGTCTGGGGCTGAGGACGGAGACCTGTGGCCAAGGCCAAGGCTCCTTCACAAAGGCCTGGGGCTCTCAAAGCGAGGCATTGGAGGAGCTGAATCTGCTGCTCACTGGGGGCCGTCTGACGAACGAGTCTCAGCAGATCGCCCAGGCGGCATATGAGAAGGAAGGGATCCAGGCCGCGCAGGAGGCCATCGTCTTAGCACCGGAGTTCAATGCTTTGGGCGACCCGATGCCAGAGGGATCCCAGCGAGATGATAGCGGCAATGCCCCAAGCACACGGGCCCCGGCATCCTACAAGGCCTTGATCAACCTGTATCTCGGTGGAGGCGCAGACACCTTCAATCTCGTGGTGCCCATCGACTGCGACCTTCATGCAGAATACCAGGCGGTCAGAAAGACAGCCGCGATGCCAAGCGCAAACCTATTGGAGATCAGCACCGTGGGACAAAGCTGCAGCAAGTTCGGCGTTCACCGGAAACTTCCCGTGCTGCATTCTTTGTACCAGGACGAGCAGTTTTGTGCTGCTTGCACTCCTTCTTGCATTTCTGCGCTTTTTCTGTGGCAGTGTAGCCACTCGGGTCAGGAAGGGCGTGCTGCCTTCGTAAGCAACATCGGTTCGCTGGTCGAGCCGATGGACAAGAACGACTACTTCAAGGTAGGCGGACTAAACTACGGGAGCAGGAGCCTAGGGGTAGGGCCCGCTGAAGCCGAGAACTCGCAGGGCTCGAAGACCACCTGCGCCGGGCTCTTCTCGCACTCGGACCAATCCGAGGCGGCTCAGACTCTCAAGTGCCAGGCAGGGGGAAGAGTGCCTTCATCCCTAAAGGGCGGTTGGGTTTAGGGTTTAGGGTTTGCTTTTGCTCCTTGGGAGGTTCGAGGCTCCGGGCCCAAGGGCGTCGGCGGCCGCATGGCCGACTCTCTCGGTCAGAGCCAGAATCTCCAGACCATGAGCTTCTCCTTGAACGGACGCCAGACCTGGGCCCAGGGAAGCTACACCAGCCAAGTCGGGGTGCCCGTCACAGGGGAAGTGCCCACGACGCTCGGTGGCAGACAGTCAGCTCTTGCTTACATCACTGCCGGAAAAGCCGTGCGCCACCATGTGCCACCAACTGATTCAGGCTCCTGAACTATACGGGGAAGCGAAAGCTCCTGGACGACCTCACGCAACAGAAGCTCGGGAATGTCTACTGCGAAGAGTATGCGAAGAGCGCCGGGGCTCTCGTCGTTGCCTGGCGCAAGTCATGCCAGGACAGCCGAGGCGGCCTAGGTGTGACATAGGCTGAGTCCTTGGCACTTCCAAGGACTCCAATCAGGCGCTTTTCGACCAGCTTGCGAATGTCACTCTGATGACATCCTGGGATATTCCAACTGGCACCGAAGGGAAGCTCATGAAGACGATGCAGGCTGTAGCCAAGCTCATCGTCACACGAACCGTGCCTTGCCTCGACAGTTGAAATGTGCCGATCCCGTGAGATCCGAGATCCAAGGAGCGCCAGGTGGAAAGAGACTTCTTCTATGTGGAGTTGGGAGGCTTCGACACCCACAACGAAATCCATGAGGCTTCTGACTCTCCTGCATATCCTTTTGAGCTCGTCAGTTTGAGCTGCCCCCTTTTTCGGAGGTCATGGACGAAAAATTCGATTACCTCAATATTGCCTTGGAGGTAACTCGCAGACTGCATGCTTCGAACTGCAGAAGTTGTGTGCCGTCGTGCGAGGCCTTTGTAGCCGAGCTCAAGGCCCAAGGCATTTTTGACGCCGTGACCATGGTTTCTTCGTCTGACTTCGGACGTACTCTGACCTCCAATGGCAAGGCCTCTTGGGGTCAGCGAGCACAGCATATCACAGCTAGCAAGCAGAAACATTTGGATACGAGGAGAGTGCCGAGCGCAGAAGCAGAGAGAAGCCAACTGACTTCCGTGCAGGGCACCGACCACGGATGGGCTGGAAACCACTTCGTCCTGGGAGGCCTCTGCACGAGTTCCGTGTGAGGCTTCTTCGCGGATGGATTTTGCAGGTGCCGTCCGTGGCGGTAAAGTCTTGAATGACTATCCTGAAAGCCTGTTGGAGGGCAACAACCAGGCGCCGGGCGGAGAAAGGGAAAGGGAAGAGATATGAAGAGCTCGTACTCCGCCTGCCCTCCGCTCCTTCGCAGGATGTCGGTCGAGGCCGCCTGATTCCCAAGTATCCTTGGGAGAGTTTGCTCTTTCCGGTCTCCGAGTGGATGGGAGTCAGCCCCGAAGACCAGAAGACCATCTTTCCGAATCTAGAGAATTTCAACTCCTCTTACATCTTGCCAACCAGCACGCTTTTCGACTGACGGACACAGAACTGCGAAGCCGTCGGTGCGTCGGTGGCGTTTTCGCTTTTCCTCTCGCCGGAGCATCCCCTTCAAGAGGGAGTGTGGCGAATGATTGGCCAAAACGAGCCTCGCCGATTAGAGAGCAGAAGGTGTCCCACCCTAAAAAAAACCCGTTAAGCTGGGGTCTTCTCAGCGACCATCGAAGCTGAGGCCCGTTCACGAGGTCTTCGATTTCGACTTCACCGAGCAGGAAGTGAAGATGTCCGGGGCCAAGACGGCTTAGGCAGCATTTTAAGTAGGCATTTTAAGTTGGCATTTTATTGAGCCGTATCTGTATCTCAAGGAGTGGTCAGACGGATCTGAGTTTTGTCGCAAAGGAAGATGGCGTCTCTGCCTCAGATTCATCTTGTGAAAGGAAGTGGGCTGCTGCCCCCCCAATGCTTTTCCGAGGTGCTAAACTGCATCGTCTTCTGGTACAAAATGCTGCGGGCTTCGTGAACACCAGGCTTTCTGGACCATTCTCAAAGCGCTGTGCTTCAGGGCGCTGACGGCCGACGTCTCCTTAGATCACACTCCCGAGCAGCTGCGGCCAGCTCCTGAAGACGCTCAGCCTAAACCCTAAACCCCTAAACCCTAAACCCTAAATGTCACACTAAACCCTAAACCTAAACCCTAAACCCTAAACCCTAAACCTAAACCCCCAAAGCCCTAAACCCTAAACCCTAAACCCCCAAAGCCCTAAACCCTAAACCCTGTTTGAGAGAAACTCAGGATCTTGGGCGTTCCTGGCTGGCCCTGGCCTCGCCTGGCGGGAGGAGTGCTGGCCGCCGCCACGCCCGGCTCTGAGCTGGCAGGGAGGGTTTAGGGCTTTGGGGTTTAGGGGTTTTTGGGTTTAGGGTTTGGGGGTTAGGATTTAGGGTCTAGGGGTTTAGGGGTTTAGGGTCAAGGTTTAGGGTTTAGGGGTTCAGGGTTTAGGGGTGTGAGGTTTGGTTGTTTAGGGTTTAGGTTTATGGGGGGGGGGGGTGTTAGCTTTTTGGTTTTAGGGTTTAGGGGTTAAGGCCGTTTCGGGCTTTAGGTTTAGGATCCGCTTCCGCCTGGCTCTCAGCGAACAGGTCTAAGGGTCCAAAGGACGCGATAATTTGGGGTTCTTTAAGGATTCCTATTAACGTGCCTTTCAAAATCTATATGGGATCTATTTGGAGTTTTATAGGGGTGGCAAAAAACCTGACCTGGTAATTAGGTATGTGGATTAGGATGGTTTTGTAGGTTAGTATGATTAGTATTGTGTAGGTAAGCGGACCAGTATATGGGGCCGGGACTTGGCAATTGGAAAATTGGGTTGCAGGGGGCTTGGAATTGGCTTAAATGTGACACGATGTCATCTGGCATAGGGTACTCGTGCCCCGTCTTATCTTGAGGCTCTTTGAGACACCGTCTGCTGCACCCTAGCCGAGTGTATGCTTGGCGTTGCGGGTTATCCTCAGATGTTCGCCAGCGATTTCTCTCCAATAAGGAGGGGCTTCCGGGTGAGTACCAGGGCTTCCTCTACTGTTTGAGGAGTTGTTTTAAACGATAAGTTTGGCCACATTCCTAAGCCCTTGACATGTCTTGTCGTGCATTGTGATGCGGTTGGGGTCGAAGATCGTGGGCGGCTACAGGTGCTGGAAGGAAGGGATTGATTCACGCACTGCTACTACTAAATAGATGCAGGAAGCGGCTCCTTCGGCAAAGGATGAAAAAGCAACGCCGCTACAAACGCTTGGCTGCCACAGGCCAGCTGTCCCTGTGGTAACTTTTTCTGACACCTCCAGTCTATCTGAATATCTCTCAGGCCTAAAGCATCGATAGGCCATGTCTTCTCAGTTTGTGTTCGTACTGAAATGCCAAACTTCCAAGCTCTAATCTCCAAAGCACAACTCCTTATGCATTAAAGCCCATGCACTGATGCCACACAGAACGAAACTGTAGATCTGAAATGCTTTAAACCCCATTTAGGAAGGTTTAAGGAAGGTTCCACGAGGGACTGAAACCTTAAGCTTTTGATCTGCTGCGTGGTTGGATATCTCATGGTGTGACAAGTGCACTATCAACTGCTCTCCTCGAATGAGGATTCTGGAGCCCGTAGTCCCGACTTCGTGCAGACAGGAAAGAGCCCTTTAAAAACAAAAAACACAAGCTTTTGAAACTGAGGCCCCGCTAGTTGGAATGCGGTGTTTTGGTGGAATTAATTTGCAAAAGCCACATCACAAAAACCTAGGGCCGTTGCTGCGTAAGTCCGAACCTCTCGACGCCTGAGGATTGGCTTGGTCGCCTTGATACCCAGCTGATTTTGGCCTTCGGTTTAGGGTTAACGTTGGCGTTCAGGGGTTTGAGGTTTGATTAGCGCTTTAGGGTCTCAGGGTGTGTGGTTTTCGATGGGTTTAGGGTTTTGGGTGTAGGGTTTGTCCGCCGTTCTGTGTAAGTACACGAAGCCCTAAACCCCACGCCCTAAACCGCAACCCTAAAAACCTCAAACCCTAAAAATGTCTCAGATAGCTGCGGACAGAGTTCACAGACTCTTGCACTGGAAGTCGTTGGTCGAGACTGTGGAGCCACTTCGGCCGTGTGGGTTTAGGGTTTAGGGTTTTGGGATCGTATATGTAGTTCCTAACCCTAAACCCTAGACACTAAAGCATAAACCCTAAACCCTAAACCCAACGGCCCTAACCCTATAAGGCCTTCATTGATTAACTTCGTAATCTGAAGCGAGTTGATCTTCCACTAATCCCCAGCCGCCAAACCTGGAACTCTAAGCCCTAAGCCCCAGACTACCATAGCCCACTTTTTTGTAGGTTCTTGTTGTAAGCCCGAAAGCTCTATACCGACACTACAAACAAGTAGCTTTAATACAAAACCCAACTCTAAACTTAAACCATAAACCCTAAACCCCTAAACCCCTAGAGCCCTAAAGCCCTAAAGCCCTAAACCCCCAAACCCCTAAAAAACAAAACCCCTAAGCCCCTAAAACCTGAAACCCCTAAAACCCTAAAGCCCTAAACCCCAAAAACCCCAAAAACCCCAAACCCTGAAGCTCTTCAGGTACTCCGCCTCTGCCCACTCGGGCTTCCCCCACCTGCGGGATGCAGATCTCGACGATCCCAACCTCAGGGGTTGGCTCTGGGACCCCTGGCTTTCACCTTAAGGGTTTGGGGGTTTAGGGGCTTTAGGGTTTAGGGTTTTAGGGTTTAGGGGTTTAGGGTTTTGGGTTTTAGAAGTTTAGGGTTTGGGGTTTTAGGGGTTTAGGGGTTTAGGGGTTTGGGGGTTTAGGAGTTTAGGGATTTAGGGGTCTTAGGGGTTTAGGGTTTTAGGGGTTTAGGGGTTTGGGGTCTTAGGGGTTAGGGCTTTAGGGGTTTTGGGGGTTTTAGGGGTTTAGGGGTTTAAGGGGTTTGGGGTTTAGGGTTTAGGGTTTAGGGTTTAGGGGTTGAGGGGTTTAGGGGTCTTAGGGGTTTAGGGGTTTAGGGTTTTAGGGGTTTGGGGTTTTAGGGTTTAAGGGTTAGGGTTTTAGGGTTTTGGGGTTTTAGGGGTTTAGGGTTTTAGGGGTTTGTTTAGGGTTTAAGGGTTTTAGGGTTTTAGGAGTTTGGGGTTTAGGGGTTTAGGGGTTTGGGGGTTTAGGGGTTCTAGGGGTTTAGAGGTTTAGGGGGTTTAGGGTTTTAGGGTTTTAGGGGTTTAGGGTTTTAGGGTTTTAGGGTTTTAGGGTATGGGTTTAGGGTTTAAGGTTTGGGGCTTCGGGTGTAGGGTTGTCGGGCTTCTATTACAGAATAGACAGATCTGCTAAGGTACCATAGATGAAACAGGGTATCTGGACCTTTCTACTTTCTAAACAGGACAACCGTGTTAGATGTTGTGCTTGCGAGGTTTTGATGCCCCCCAAAGGAACCCTATTCTCTAAATTAGGGTCCCTTTTTAGGTCCCCAATATAGTGCGGCGCCCTTATAAAAGGGATCCCCAAAGAAACCCCAGTTTGGACAACTGCCCACCTGATGCCGAGAATTCCAGAGTGAGCTGCACAGCTTCCGACGAAGACTTCTGCTGGGTGCCTGGGCATACGACCAGTTTCTCGTAGAAGTCTTGGGTGATCCAGGCTTGGCATAAACTATACCCTAGCATGTAGGTTTTTCCTGTAACCCCAAACCCTACAAAATAGTAGGTTATGACCCCTCAAATCAGAGGGTCTATCACTTGAAACGGTAGGTTTTTGGATTCAGAGGTAGGGATTTTGGGAGTAAGGCCTGAACTTCTGAACTGAAGCTACCCAGAGAACACAATACCCCCATAGTGAACCCCAAAAAGTTGGAAACCGGATTAAGGACAAATAGTGCTGGGATTCCTTATACATTACTCTTAAGGATTGAGGCTATTGGGTTTCCAACTTTTGGGCTTCTACTGTAATTAAGGAATATACCTTAAATTATAGGGGCCCTAATATTATGATTTAAGGTATATTCCTTAATTAAGGGGTGTTGGGTTCTCTGGGTAATCCGGAACCCCGCAGAGCACTCTGCTCAGAAACGGGAGCCCGCCGTTCTCATGAGCTTCCA
Organism: Symbiodinium necroappetens; assembly: GCA_905231915.1. NCBI lineage: Eukaryota > Dinophyceae > Suessiales > Symbiodiniaceae > Symbiodinium > Symbiodinium necroappetens. The sequence continues at coordinate 10,270 of CAJNJA010014408.1, read as the reverse complement.
CAGAGAATCGGGTCATCATGTTAGCATTACTATTTTTAGGAATCCAAAACCCTACAACAACAAAAGCACCTTTTTGGGTGTTTTGATCAACCTAAACCCTGCACCCTAAACTTCCAAGTTACCATACAAACAGAAAACCATCTCTTGTTTTCTGTAGATCCGCATTGTGGTAGCTTATACCAAGACCCTCAACCAAAATCCCAATAAAGTTTGAATCCAACAAAGGTGCCACGGCTCAATCTGCAAAGCGCCGAAGTGATGAGTCAGTCACTGCGGCCGAGCGGCGCGGCTGAGGGTTGAAGAACGTTGAGGTGTTTGGGACGCTTTGTCGGTCGGACCTTCCTCTAAAACCCTAAACCCCGAACCCCCTAAACCCTAAAACCCTAAGCCCTAAACCCCCAAAACCTAAGTATCAGGAGTTGAAGTGAGGCTGTTGAAGGCTACATTCCTAAACCCAACACCCTTTCACCCTTTTCGGTCACATAAGATTGAAGCCTAAATAATTACCAATACGGTTGATGATATAATGTCTGCATTAATAAAAAGGAATATACCATAGTTCCCATACTTTAGGGTCGTTATAAGGTAATGCAGGATTTTTTTCATCAGCCCAAAACCCTCTACTGATTATCAAGGCCCCCTACAGTACCCGGAAGCTCACTGACCCAAAGAGTCCCACTTTTCAGGCGCAATGAAGCCCTTCGAACCCAAGCCAATACCCTTCGAGCCAAACCTTCTCAGTGCCCCACATGTAGTCTGGTTTAGGGTTTTGGGTTTTTGGTTTAGGGGTTTAGGGGTTTAGGGGTTTAGGGTTTAGGGGTTTAGGGTTTATGGTTTAGGGTTTGGGTTTGTTCTTGCTAGGGTTTAGGTGAGTGTATATGGGGCGTCATTGGTGGGTGTGTGTGTGTGTGTTGCGTTGCGTTTTTTTGGTATGGGGAGCTTCTGATTAGTAAACACATAATAAAAAACCTGGTATCAAGCCCCTGTACACAGACCCCCGGAAGGATCTAGAAAGTAGAACCCCCCAATTTGGGGTCCTCTACTACTAAAGGGTACTTTATAGGAGCCCCCATTAAGGGATCTATTTTTTTTCGGACTTCCTAGAGGTCTGGGTACCTACCCAGTCAATGGGAGAGCTTTGATCGGTTGTAAGATTCCCTAACTACGGGTCCACGTACCCAAATACTACATACTTTGCCCGAAGCCGTGAAGTCTGAACCCGAACCAAAATCCGAAATGTAAGCCATCGCAGACCCTGCACCCCAAACCCTAAAACCTCAAGCTCTACACCCGACACCTCCAAATCCTACCTAGACCCCCGAACTACCCTCAAATGTGAAATGTACCCTAAATTACCATTATCTAAGGCCAGAAATGGCTCTATTCAAGGGCCTTTGGGGGTCCTGGCAAAGCCGAAGCCCGTTCCTGCTGAGGTAAACCCCAGCCCCTATATAAACCCCTGAACCCTAAACCCCTAAACCCCTAAACCCTTAAAACCCTTAAAGCCCTTACACCCCTAAACCCCTAAACCCTTAAGCCCAACTCGAAGCCCGTTGCTTCCGAGGTGATTTCAGAGCTGAGACCGTGCAGTTCTGTGCAGTTGGCGACGCAGAGCCAGGCTCGAACGTCCCAGTGTTTCAGGCTTACGGGTGTCTAAGGCCTAAGGGGTTCTATCAAGGGTTCTTTACTTTATGAGTTCTATTAAGGGTTCTATCAAGGGTTCTATACGGGTTCTGTACTTTGTGGGTTCTGTTTAGGGTTCTACAAGGGTTCCTTATGGGCTCTTTATGGTTGGGGGCCAGGCTCGAAAGTTTCGGTTCGCCAGATTGGGGGGCTCAAGGGTGCAGGACGTAGGCTCCGATATAGGTGTTCGGTTTCAGCGTCTATTGGGTCCAGGATGTAGGGTTTAGGGTCTATTGGGTTTAGGATGTAGGTTTTAGGGTCTATTGGGTTAGGATGTGGGGTTTGGGGTCTAGGGTTTAGGATATAGGCTTCAGGTCCTCATAGCTAAGGATCCCTGATTCAAGGATCCTGATTTTGGAGTAAGTACTGGCTAAGCTACTTCCTTAAACCCCTGAACCCCAAAGGGTTTAGGTCTTGGGGTTTTAGGGTTTAGGGTTTATGACCCTAAACCCTAAACCCTCAAACCCCAAAACCCCAAAACCCAAGACCCAAACTCTGCACCGACTGCGTCCCTATCGTTCGCCTTGGGTTTCGGGGTTCCTCGACCCTACGTTTCCAGCCCTCTGGGTTCATGGGATCTTAACCCTTGGTACCCTGTGGGTTTAAGGCTCAGGGCCTCAGGGCCTGGGCATGAAAATAGGGTGGATGATATAAATCTTGCAGTACCCATAATAACTAAGGAAAATACCAGCATTCCTGTAGTTTAATTAAGGGCCTTCAGGTAATGCAGGGTTTCTATCATCAGCAGGGCCTGTGAGTTCAGGCCTAATGTAAGCCCCTGATTAATTCACACAGCACCCTTTTTCTATAAGGGGCCAGGAAATTCGGGTCACTTGTGTAGTGGTTCCATGACCTGGCAGAAAAACCCAAACCCTAAACCCTAAACCCGAAACCCTAAACCCAAGCCCTCCCTAAACCCCAAAGCCCAAACCCCCCACACCAAACGACCCCAGACCCGACCTTGACCCCAAAATAACCTACCTTTTGGAGGGTTCCATGTTATGATCTCCTTATATTAAGCCCTGAAAAAGGTAGGTTCTTTAGGGTCCCGGTAAACCCTAAACCCTCGAAAACTCCTTGGTACCACCAAAGCCTTCAAGCAGTTACTTCAGAGCCCGTGCTTCTGTGTTCTTCGATGGCTTTAGGGTATGTATAGGTCTATCCTAGCCTATTCTGCTTCCGAACAGGTGCTGGTTGGGGCTGATGCTAGTCAAAGCGTGGCCGGTGAACCTCAAATAATTGAGGCCTTGATGCTTAAGCTTCAAAGCCGTGTAGACCTCTAAACCTAAACCCTACTTTCACCAAGGAGAACCTACCCCTGTGCAAGGTACCTATGAAGAAATGTAACCTTCTTTACATTTTCGGATTCTGCGACAAAGTCGGTGTTGGTGACTCCAGAGACTCCGAAACCCTTTGCTGAAGGAAGCTCTCTACGTTATAGTCATAGCAGGTACCTGACTCTAACCCTCAGCATCAAAATAGCCCGAAAGCCTTACATAATAGGGCCTTTGGGCCCAAAAGCCTTAAAATATATGTCCTATGAGGGTAAGGGTAGCTTAAAGTCTAACGCCTACTCCAGGGGGGGCTTGGAGTTTCTGGAACCCTAAGGTCCGGTTGCTTGCCTTCGGGGCGTCGTCCCAGCCCGAAACCCTGAGCCCTCTTAGGTGAAGGACTTAAGGGTTTAGGGTTAGGGTTAGGGTTTAGGGTTTAGGGTTTAGGGTTAGGGTTTAGGGCTAGGGTTTGGGGCGTTGTCCGAGGACTGGGGCAGACACTGCAGGCCAAGCAGTTGCGGCAACGAGCACAGCAGAGCACTGCCAGGCAACAGGCTCTTGGTTTGGCTTCACACAGAAGGATCCAAATTAGGTTCCTTTAAGGACACTTTAAGGACTCTAGAATCTAGAACACAAGGATCCAAATTAGGTTCTTTAAGGACTCCAGAACAGATCCTTTAAGGCCTCCTTGAAGGCTTTAGGGGAGGGGTGCTCTAGGGTTCAGGGTTGAGGCTTAAGTCTTTAGGGTTCAGGGTTTCGGAGTTTGGGGTTTGGGGTTTGTTGTTTAGGGTTTAGGGTTTGGGGTTTAGGGTTTAGGGTTTGGGGTTTAGGGTTTGGGGTTTTGCGGTTTGGGTATAGGTCCCAAGCTTCAGACTGTAGACGCACCGTTCTCCCGTAGATTTGCTATGGGATCTAGATTTGACGTTACTCGGCTTAACATGAATATAGACATAGAAGCCATGCCAATAATACAATTGCCTGGGTTTCCCAAGTAAAGTCATATAGTAATAGATACCTCCAGAAACCCTATTCCAGTTATTGAGTCCCCGATATCCTAGGGCGCATCCGCTCTTTCAATGTGTTGAGTTAGGTTTGTCACTTTCCGCCGAAGGGGTGGGATAGTTAGGGCTTGGAATTCATACCCTTAGGGTCCAAGTATAGCAAATAAGCATATACACTCCCAAGTACTAACCTACATAACTACGACCCGAAACCCAAGAACCTATTGATTGATCCTTAAACCCCTACATAAACCACCATACAAACCCTTGTGGAACCCTTATGGACCCCGTGCACAACCCGTGCAGAACCCTTAAGTAGCAGGTCCTTTGGCTTAGGGTTGGGGAAGTCGCGGGCTTCAGGGCTTAGGGGTTCGGGGTTGAGGGTTTATGGGGTTTAGGGTTTAAGGGTTTAGGGTTTCAGGGTTTAGGGTCTGGGGTTTAGGGTTTAGGGTTCAGGGCTTAGCCTTGAATCTCCATTGTAGTTCTTTTGCGGGTTTCAAAGCTTAACCGATTCAAAAATCCAGGATCCTGTAATCAGGTAACCCGGAAAGGAACTACAATGGAGGCCATAAGTAGAGCTCGGTTTCGGCTTCAGAGGTTCTGGTGTGCTGGTTTGGGGTTCTGGGTTCAGGCCTTTGGCTTCAGGGTTTAGAGTTTAGGGTTTAGGGTTTAGGGGCTTTAGGGTTGAGGATTTAGGGGGCCAGCAGTGTATGCTCAACTTTCAGTAGGTGCCTGGCCTAAGAGTCAGGTAGGACAAAGCCAAACAACTTGTTCCCTAAATGCTGAAATGTGTTGTGATATCTGAACCTCAATACCCTGAGCCCTAAACCCCAAACCCTACATCCCTACACCCCATAAAACTGAAGCGAATTTCATCAAGCCATGGCTGTGTCTGCGGGAAAAGGTTTCGGGTTTAGAGGGTTTGGGGTGGGTCCAGGCAGCCAGGCAGTAAAGTTAATGGCGGTCCTAAATTGAAATACACACAACCATTTATGGTTTGTGCCTGCGCTTGTTAGATACCATCCTACTTTTAAACCATTCTAAACCGATAAGGTATACTTGAACCCGAAACAACGTATAGAGCACCACGAGACCCTCTTAGGGCACCTGGGCTCTTCGAGTGCCCTCTCCCCCTGCAGATGCTTTGCCTCGACACGCGATGCATACTGGTGGGACGTGCATCAAGATCTGTCGCATGCCAAGAGCCAAGAGGGTCCATAAATACTACTACTACTACTACTA
>CAJNJA010014407.1:203-11941 GCA_905231915.1 Symbiodinium necroappetens | reverse complement strand
TAGGGTTTAGGGTTCAGGGTTAGGTTCAACGATCAATGACCTAGCGCATTTAGCCACTGAAATGTTGCTAAGTTGCTTTTCTTATATATTATAACTCAATACAGTATAATTCAAAATAAATAAAGAAATATAATATAATACAATATAATAAAATATAGCTTAAGGTAAAATAATATAATGTAACATAACATAATATAGTATAATATTCTATTATATTGTACAATAATATAGTATCCAACATAATACGATATAGTATAATATAATATGCTATAACATAATATAACTATGATATGACATAACATAATATAGTATAACACAATATAACATGATATACTAGAATATAAAACAATATACCTTAACCTAATACAATGCAATATACTACTAAATAATATAATATAATATAACATAATATAACATAATATATAATCTGATATAATACCATGTATAAAATATAATATATAATCGATAATATAAAAGATGCAATATATGATATATAATATAATATAATATAATATAATATAATATAACAAAATATTAATATATATATTATGATATATATATATCTATATATATCACATAAATCTATAGTATTTAATATATAATATATCATATGTAATATGTAATATATAATATATAATATATAATATATAATATATAATATATAATATATAATATATAATACAATATATATATAATATATAATAATATATATATATATAGATAATATAAAAATGTATAATACAACATATAACATCACATATAATTAGTATATGATATAATACTATATAATATTACATAGTTTTATATCATATAACATAATAGTGTATAAATTCAAATATGTTAAGGAAAATGTATACGTATATGTATATGCATATGTACATGTACATGTATATGCTTATGTATATATACATGTGTATATATATATACACACATCCACCTTTAAGGTTGTTAACCGTCATGTCCCTGTGAACTGTTCCTTGAGAGTCTGCAGCCAGTAGTGCCTAGGCCATTGCCAGCAACGAGTTGTCGGCGCGAGGGGTTCAAGATCCGGGCAACCTTAAGGACGAAATGCACCCCAAAAGTGTTTAAGGATATATATATATGCCATATAGGGGTTCATAGAATAATGGTATAGGGCCCCTACAAAAAAGGGTCATTTGGTCTCCAAGGAATAGAGTTTAGCGGCGTTCAATCTTTGGAAACCCAAGTCCTAGACCCACACCCCAACGAAGCCCTCAAAACCCTAAAGGCCCATGGGTTTAGGGTTTAGGGTTCCCCAAACCCAAAATTCCTAAACCCTGAACCTTCAACCCTAAACCACAAAATTCCTAAACCCTACAACCCCAAACCCTCGTACACCCGCTGAGACCCAGTCATGGCCACCGGGTGCACCTGAGACAGGACTCCCTGCTTGGGGCTTTCGGGTTTAGGGTTTAAGGTTTAGGGTTCGGATGTAGCTTGAAATGCCTCAGGTCTGGCTTCCTGATGATGAAGCCATCATTGGTGCAGTCTAGACGCGATAGCCCTCCCGAGGATACAGCCCCTCTGCACGGAGGTCGACAGACTCATAGATGGCATTCGGGTGCGGGTGTTTGAGGTATACGACCATCCCCTGCCGGCCAGAAAAGCCGCCGTTGGGCCCTGATCAGACGATTGAATGAATTGACCTGCTGCTACTACTACTACGACGACGACTACTACTACGAGTACCAGTCAAGTTCGAGACCCGAACAGGCGCCGGCGTCGCGGGGGGGACTTCGAGTTCGAGTTCAGGGTCAGGAAGGGTGGGCGGTTGAGAGGCGAGGGACGGGGACCGCGTGGTCCCGAACTCGAACTCGAACTGTTCGAGTTCGAGGTTGAGATCGGGCGGGGTTCCTAATGGCTGTACCAACGGTCGACCCCCATGCCACCATAAAACCCCAGGCAACAGCGACACGGATCTGGGGCCTGGATTGCACGGTTGTCATCTGCGTCCATGGCCCCGGTCGATTGCGAGGGCGGGGGCACGGACGAGGACGATGGATGGGTCGACTAGGGCTAGGGAGAAGGTGTTGTAAGGCCTTAAACCAGTCAAAAAATCAGTGAACCAGCGAAAGCCTTAGAAGTAGGCTTAATTGTATAAAGACCCTGAGCAGGAAGTAGGTAGGTGTTATAAACCGAAACCACTATGATGTGGGGGCCGTAACAAGTAGAATCGGTTGCGGTATGCAAACACTGATATCCTGAACCCCTAAACCCTAAACCCTAAACCCCTAAACCCTAAAGCCCAGACCTCAACCAAGCCGAAACAAGACAACTTGTAAAGCTAAAGGATCTTGATCAGAGAGGGAATTTCAGCCCGGAGAACCCAATACCCCTTAATTAAGGAATATACCTTAATGGTAATAAGACCCCTATAATTTAAGGTATATCTCCGTAATTCCCTTACAGAACCCTTATAGAGACCCTTATAGATCCCTTTAAGGAAGCCTAGAATTTAAGGTATATTCCTTAATTAAGGTGTATTGGGTTCTCTGGGAGAACACAAGGATGGCCTCCTCTTCGACTCACCTCACAAACAACGGGAACTTAGACAACCCTATGTTTAGGGTTTAGGGGTCTAGGGTTTAGGGGTTTAGGGGTTTAGGACTTTGGGTTAGGGTTTAGGGCTTAAAACCTATACTATTTTACTGCCCTTCTAGTAGACTAGGGCCCTAAACCCTAAACCCTAAACCCAACGCCCGAAATCCCTAAACCCTGAACCCGGAAACCCGAAATCTCGAAACCCTAAACCCGCCTTCAGGATTCTGCAGATGGCTTCACAAATCCTCTCCTGGCAAATCACCTCACGGAGTTGAGCCCATCAGGCTTACCTTACCAGTGGTTTTTATAAGGGTTCTATAAGGGATCTCTAGGGATGTCTGGGGTTCTTTAGAAAGGTGTTAGGTGTCCAAAGGTCCCAAGAATTAGGTACTTAGGTTTCGGAAAGTAGTTATGTAGGTTACTATTTGGAAGAGTATATGATTATGAGGTACTTGGACCTTGGGGATTACAGCACCCCCAAAGAACCTACATGCTTTAAGGACGTCTACCAAGACATCATAAACCGGTAGGCTTTATTGGGCTCAGGTAAGGGTAAGTCTTTATGGGGTGTGGCAGTTAGAGTTTGGGCTTTTGGATCCTAAACCCTAAACCCTAAACGAAGGGCTAGGGTTTTGGGTTTTTTGGCAAGATTCATGGAGGCGTTTTGGGGTGCTGCACGGGTTCCGCAAGTGTTATGAAGCTTTAGGGGTTTCAGGGTTAAGGGTTTAGGGAGCTGAAAAATGAATAGCATTAATATACTAATACAAAAACTCGTGTGGTATCAGTGCATCGAGATTGTTAGGTGGTACTAGTGTCACTGTACAGTTCGTCAGTGTTCAGATCCTCGTATTGGCCTTTAGACTTGTTCTTTTGTGGTGGTGGTGTCTATAAGGTTTAAGATTTAGGGTTTAGGGTTTAGGGGTTTAGGGGCTTTAGGGTGTTTAGGGCGTTTGGGGAAAAGGGTTTTGCCGTTGTGTGGCTTGGGCTTTAAGTTTCAGGTCCTCGGTTTGTGAAGCTTGTCAGAGAATAGGGTTTTGGGGTATATTGTACTATAAGTATAGTAAGGAACCACCAAAATAGTATAGGCAATGATTAAGCCCCCTACATGAGATGACCACATGCCACCAGAAGAAGATGGAAACAAGCCCCGCTACGATACTACCACATTCCTCGGGCTTGTACTTGTTGCTGTCGGATATGATGTAGAGTCTCAGTAAAAACTCACGAAGCCTTGGGACTTCCTGGCCTACAGCACAACAACACCAGCAGCAACAGCAGCACTCGGCCCCTCCTACCACTACCACTACAACCACTGCTACTACTACTACTATTACTACTACGACGACGACTACTACTAAGACTACTACAACTGTAGCAGCTGCAGCAGCACTCGGCCCCTCAATCCCTCGCCTTCATGTCATGGAGCTCCCTGCAATTTAGTTTTCAGTTTGATCTTCGGAGCCCGCTGCGCAGGTATGTACACCTGATGTTCACAACGTCTTGTGTCGATGCCCTCGGGTGCCTCGTGCTCTTCGATTTGACGTTGAGGCGTGATTGTGGGAGACCTCACCCCATTCATCTCACACCCCAAGGGGTTGTCGGCGGCTCAGCCACCCAAAACGTCGCCGTTTCGAGCTGAGGGCTTGGGAAATAGGGTTTAGGGTCTAGGGTTCAAGAAAAAGGAACAAGGGTATATACCCCAACTCTCTTGAAATCCCCCAGAACAATCCTCCAAAAGCACCGACCAAACTCAGCTCCTGTTAGGATACTTACTGGTGATGTGCATCTGCTTGGGAACTGGCTTTCCTTCTGGTTCTTCATTGCTTAGAAGGACCCTAAAGCCTATACCCTAAACCCGTATTCACAAGTAAGTTCCTCACAATAGCCCATGATCCAATGGAGAGACGACACACACCCTAAACCCGAAACCCTAAACCCTTACCCCCCTAAACATGAAAGTCGCGCCTCGAAGGTTGGTATCCGGTCCACGCAGCGGATGAAGCTAAAGTCCTCCAAAGGCTTGCGCAGTTCGGGTAGTCTTGAAGGGCCTTAATTAGCTAGAATGGGGCTACGCTCAGTGTTCAGTCAAGGGTACTATATGGGTTTAGATAGAGGACTTAATAGCTAGGATAGGGTTTGGGGGTGTGTTACATATGCTATACTTATGATACGGAACCCTAAGGAAAAGGTTTGTTTATCTACTAGTATCCAAGCTTTTAGATTACTTCAGGGTTTAGGGCTTCTCGATCTTCTCTCTGGCTTGGGGCGCCTCTGACACTGACCAGCGGCACTCTTCAACACTTCATCCTAAACTAGGTTGTGGTTTCGGGGCCCTGGAAAGTATTGATAATTAGGTACCACAATAGGAACCATAAGGGAATATTTAAAGTTTCCCCAAAGGGCCACCTAGTGAATGAGAGGGCACCCCTAAGCCTAAATCTTGAGCGAACACCATGCACCATAAGCACCGAGACCCTAAATCTCCGACCCCGTATATCAAACCCTACAAGCCGTCATAAAGCCCGACAGAATTCTCATAAGACCGTCTGAGAATAATAATGCTGAAGCTCCGAAAGAGGTTGATTTTATGAAACCCTGCAAAAACTAGCAAAAAGACAACACTAACAACAACAAAACGAAACAAACAAACCCTAAACCCACGAAACCCTAAACCACTAAATCCTAAGCCCTAAACCCCATAAACCCTTTTAACCCCATAAACCCTATAAACCCCATAAACCCCATAAGCCCTATAAACCTTATAAGCCCCAAACCCTATAAACCCTATAAGCCCTATAAACCACGAAAAACCCTATAAACCCCTATAGACACCAAGTCTTCTGTCACCTCGGAGTCGTTGGCTCGCACCACGAAGAAGCACCGCGTGGGATGCGTCGGATGATTACCTACGAGTCTTTCGGGTTTGGGGGTTTAGCGTCTAGGGAGTCTAGGGTTTAGGGTATAGGGTTTAGGGTGTAGGATCTAGGTTTAGGGTTTACGGTTTAGGGTGTGGGGTTTAAGGTTTAGGGTGTAGGGTTAGGGAATATAGGGTGTAGGAATTTTGAACTTTCGGGTTAGTGCTTCGGGGGTTTCTACAAAGGTACGTGCTAGACGATTTCAACTTATGTTCGCTTTGAGGGCTGCTTTCAGGGATCTGTAAGGGCACAAAGCGGTATCTACAAGGGTTCTATGCGGGGTTTAGGCTTACGGGTGAAAGGTTTCGGGTCGAGGAATTATGTGGCTTTGCATTTAGGGGCTGCAGGGGCCTTGGACTGAGGATTTCCATGAGGGATTTGAGGTGTAGGCTACGATTGATGATAAAAAATCCTGCATGACCCATAGTACGGACTACACCATAATTCCCATAGCTTAGGGTGCTTAAGGAGTGCAGGATTTGTATCATCAACAGTATGGGGGGGGGGGTAAGGGATCTCTTTGATGCTTTTTCACTCGCATTAAAAAAACAAAGGGTCTGAAGAGTCTGCCCGGCCATCACTGGTTTCGGGTTTAAGGGTTTAAGTTTAGGGTTTAGGGTTTAGGGCCATCGATGGAAAGATTGCAGAGGAAGCAACATAGGGTTTAGGGTTTAGGGCGTGCTGCATAGAGCTCTGGGATGTAATCCTCTAATTCAGACCTATCTCTAAACCCTACCTAAACCCTAAACCCTCTGAGCCGTCAAATCGTTCCTTATGTAATATGTAGTTCGTCCACAAGTGATTCGCTTCTGGATGGTCCCATGACTGCTTGCATAAACCCTAAACCCTAAACCCGAAGCCCCACACCCTAAACCCTGAACCCTAAACCTCCGAACCGTGCAGGAACACCAAGAGCACCCCATCGACTTTCCCGGAAATGCACAAACCAAAGGCCTGATAAAAGCCGAACAAAAACAGCCCTGTGAACTGTTGAGTTCTGGTTTGAGGGATTAAGGACCCCCTAAGCCCTAAACCCCAAACCAAACGGAAGGCTTAGGGCTGCTACAATTTAACAGCCCACTAGAGCCGCCTACCGTTCTGAATGCCCTGAAATTGGAGGCCTCAAGAGGTGGGATGAAGGTAGGTAGGATTCAGGGTCCCTTATATCAAGACCCTAAACCCTCAACCCCAGAAAGGGACCTCACCTACTTTCATCCCAGTGCAAGCGTAAGCTCCGGACCAACGGCAAACGACTGACATCCCAGGGCCTGACACAAGAATTCGCATTTAGGGTTTAGGAGTTTAGAGGTTTGGGGGTTTAGAGGTTTAGGAGTTTAGGACCCCCAAGACCCTGAACACCAACCCTACACCCTGAAGTCTAAGCAGTGCTGCTGTAGTAAGTTTAGAAGCCGTTCAGGGCTTCCCAGGCACCGGGCGGACCCCATCGATTGGAGGGTGGGTCGGGGATGCCTTTTCTGAAGTTACGCAGACCAACATTATACTTAAACCCTAAACCCCTAAACCCTAATTATAAAATAAAAAAACCAGCGTGGAGGTGGTCGCGGGGCTTAGGCGCGAAGTGCTTCTTTCAGTGTGTGCGCTTCAACAGGGTCGCGGAGCTGTGATTGCTTCGTGAACCCCATTTAGGGTTTAGGGTTCAGGCAGCTTACCCGTTTAGACGGCTGAAAAACCAGGACAAGTCCCAGTTACAAACACTACAAGTCCCATATACCCTTGAAGTTGCTCTCCGGCTATTTGGCAAGGTTTAGTGCACCCTAACCCCTAAACCCTAGCCCGAGCCTCAAGACCCGAAATTCTCCAACACCCCAGGCTTGTATGCAGTTTCAGGACGGCTACGAGGTCCAAACGCTCAGGATTTAGGGTCTACCTGTAGGCCGGGAACCCCTGGGCCCTAATCCTTAAGTACTGATCCCTCGAGGCTCCACCCTAATTACTGTGGGAGTTGAGGGTTTAGGCTTTAGGGTTTAAGCTTTAGGCCGTAGGGTTCATGCAGGCTGTAGGGTTTATGCTTTAGGGTCTAGGGTCAGGCGTCATAATAAGTATTCTTTTGGAAAGGGAGGGGGGGGGCGCCGGGAGGGGGCATTCTCGATAAGTATACATGAGGAATCATAAGGAAGCATGCTACCCACCATTCCCCACCCCCTTCCTGAAGCTTTAGGGTTTAGGGTTTAGGGTTTTAGGGTTTAGGGTTTTAGCGTTTTAGGGTTTAGGGATTTAGTGTTTTAGGGTTTAGGGTTTAGGGTTTTAGGGTTTAGGCTTTAGGGTCTCTGAACTCCCAAGGCGGCACCACTTTTTGGCTGCAGTGCGCCGGCACCTTTGGACGGCCTGTTCGGGATCCCTCCCGAGCGAAGAGAGCACACCGGGCACAGCACCGGGACTTCTGCGCGGGCGTTAATAATTAGAATTGGGTTGTGTCATAATGAGGAACTGTAAGGAATAATATTGACAAGGTTTTAGGCTTCTGTATTTCTGCTGATGGGGGAAGTTTTGAATCCTACATCACGTGCAACAAAGAATCTTAATCTAGCACAATTCTCGAGTAATTACTTCAGTTCTACTGATTATACGTCATAATCATCACAATGATGATCATCTGCCTTTGGTAATCGCCATGATCAGATGCCTAGAGATAACCTATGAAGCCTTATAGAAGTAACACAATAGCTACTATGATACTATCAAGCCCATGTCACAAGAAGTCCCTTCCAGCGCGGCGACGCTTTGAGGTTGCGAGGCAGCCGCCGGGGGCGAGGATGGCGAGCCCCTGGAGACCCACGGTGCTCGCCAGCCCCAGGCGCTGGGCTATGTGCCTGGGTTTCGGGTGCTTTATAGACCCTAAACCCCTAAACCCTGACCCCTGAACCCTAACCCCTGAACTCTAAACCCAAAACTAAGCCTTTGTCTGAAGTTAGAGGCGCTTTCGGTTGGGGGCGTGTTCAGGCTTTCAGGTTGCTGAGTGCTTGAGGTTTGGGATGGAGGGCTCAGTGGCCTTTAGCTCTAGGGCTTTTTGGTTTCATGTTCTTGCTTAGGGCTTAGGGCTTGCAGTAACTTCGGTGCTTTATATGCAAGAGCAACTGGATTTGGTGGCGCGACCTCAAACCCGAAACCCTAAATTCTGAGCCTTTGACCCAAGCCACCCTTAACACACCTTCCTTTGCTAAACCCCTGACCCTAAGCTCTAAACCCCAAACCCTGAACGCCAGCCCTAAAGTCCGATAACCCTAATGTAGGGGCCTCAGCCGTTAGAAAAGAGTTTTGGGTATATATTACGTACTTATTTTAAGGAGACCCCAAAATAGTATTGGCAAATGAATATTCATTATTAAGACCCCTATATTAAACCCTAAACCCTAAAGCCCTGAGCCAAGCAGCAGAGGAGTGGGCTGCTGGCTTTCCTCAATTTGCTGCTCTGCGTGCTTCAGCAGCTGCTCGAGGTGCTCCGGCGCCTCCTCTTCGACGACCTCCCCAGAGATCCCAATACCCCTTAATTGGGGAATATACCTTATATCATAATAATAAGGCCCCTATAATTTAAGGTATATTCCTGGGTCCAGGGTTCGGGTTGAGGATTGCCCAGACCTCCATGCACCCTAATGTAAGGGCTTTACGATCTAGACCAAAGGTTTAGGGGTTAGGAATTTTGGAGGTGAAGGGTTAGGGGCTTCAGGGGTTTAGAGATTTAGGGTTTGCGGGTTGAAGGGTTTAGGGCAAGTTGTGAACTGGTTGCTATAAGGGGTACTCTAAGGGTTACGACACATCAGGGTCATCGGTAAGGGCTGCGGTAGGTTCGGTTCACTGCTTCCGGTTCCCAGCACCGCAGAGTTCCGGAACATACGGCTGGGGCTCTTTAGGGTGTCGGGTGCACTGTTTAATATAAGGGCCTTAATAATTAGACTGGGGTTTGGCAGCATATTATACTACCACTATAATAAGGAACACCCCCAAAATCCCTAAACCCTAAACCTGGGTCTAATTACTAAAGCCCTTACATTAGGGTGCCTGGGGGTGTGAGGGCTGCAGCAACTGGCTGTGGAACGGGGAACAGAAGCCAACATCTGCAAAATTTAGCCCAGCTGCTGAGACCTAATTGAGGACCTTGAATCAGATTCGGGATCCTACCATAATGTAAGGTATACTCCTTAACTAAGGGATTTTGGAAGTTCAGGTTGATCCCAAAGCCTACAGCCTCTTGATCGGGACTTGAGACCCTGAACGACGAATTCACAACCCCGCTAAATGCTAGAACTTCCTAAGCCATTTTCCCAAGAAGCCGCCAAAATGATTGAACCCTTGGCCGAAACAGCCCTAAACCCTGTTTAGACCCTAAACCCTAAACCCCATCTAAACCCCTAAACCGAAACAGAACGCGGCAGGGCCTTGTTCAGCTCCGCTATGCTGGAGTCCACGGTGCTCCGCCTGGGCTCCCCAGTGTTCCCTTACCTGGGTATCCAAAAACCTACTGTTTTGGGGGTTAGACCTTCAAATTAAGGGGTCATAACCTACTATTTTGTAGGGTTTGGGGATACAGGTAGTAATAAGAGTACCCTTCTTCCGGGTGTTCAGTTTTAATGCCCGCTGGTCGGGCGATTAGCGGTTGCTTGGGGTTTGCGCCTGCTGAGGCTCCGCAAACAGTGCGAAGAAACATACAAAGCCATATGCAATGAGAGTTGTAAGTGGGTGGCCTTGGGGTGGGTAAGCCTGCGGGCCGACGCGCACCCATAAAAGCGCGCTTCGTTCGGCCCTCATCCTAAGCAGTTTTTCCTAGTATTCAGTTTTAACACCCTAGACCCTAGACCCCCACCCTATAACAATTCAGAAGAGAGACCCTAAACCCTAAAAGAGCAAAATGGTACTCCTCGGGAGCCTAGGTGCCACTCTTGCACGGCCGGCTCCCCCAAAGCGCGGCTGCGCTTTAGGCCAAGTCGCATCTCCTGCTTGGCCACGGCTAGGGTTTATAAGGTTTAGGGTTCGGGTTACGGTTTAGAGTTTAGGATTTAGGATTTAGGGTTTAGGGGTAGGGTTTAGGGTTTAGGGTTAGGGTTAGGGCTTTATCAGGTCTTGTAAGCGTTTCATATACGGATCTTAAAAGGGTCTCTGTAGGGAATAATCAGGTCATATAAATACGGGTTTATAAAGGTCTTTGGAGGATTCTATGAGGGTCTTTGTAAGGCTTTATACGGGTCTCTGCAGGGTCTTAGATGGGTCTTTGTAGGGCTCTTTGTTTATCAAGGGTCTTATAAGGGCAGGTTCCAAAAGAGCTGAGGCCTACTATCTCATTTTTCACTATTCCCCCAAGCCTATTTCTGCTCTTTGAAGTAACACGGAGAAAGAGGTATAGCCGTTTATTTCATAACGGATCCTTTCAGGAACAAGTCCAAGAAAGTAAGGCACTCCAAAACCCAGATTTTACTACCCTAAACCCGCAACCCTAAACCGGACAAAAATTCACCACACGACCTGTACTCTGGCAATCCCTTTCGACCCAGACATTCCAATGTCCCTTAATTTTGGGAGTATATTCCTTAAAGTATACTCGGATCCCTCATATCATCTACGGCATATTCCTTACTTCAGGGATTTTTGGAAGGTCTGGGCAGCTGGCTTCAGAGATTTGGGCGTCAGGGGAGAGATGCCACAATGGAACACGGAAGGCTTGGTCTGAAACATCTAAGAACCAGGTCGAAACAAAGCCTCACCCACAAGACAGCAGCGACTTGTGTGACGGTTTTAAGGGCTTAGGGTTTAGGGTTTTTGGTTTAGGGTTTAGGAGTAGAGAGAGCCATGAAAGAAGTCGATGTTGAACGTGAGGCCTGGCAAGGCACCCTAAACCTGAGCCCACAGATCCTGGCACCAAACTCATCAAGCACTCGTCAGACCCCAAACCCTACGGTTTAGGGTTTAGGGTTTAGGGTGTATAGGGCTTAGGGTTTATAGGGTTTATGGGGTTTAGGGTTTTAGGGTTTAGGGTTTTAGGGTTTAGGGTGTAGGGCTCCCCGAAAACTCCCTTGAATGCTTGATAGCTTCAGGTCCTGCTCGAAGCCGCGGCGCAGGCGCGGACGATGGGCGAACTCCTCCTAGCAGTGGCTTCTGTGGCTGTGGGGCGTCTGTGGGGTTCAGGGCTTGGGGCTTTGGGTTTAGGGTTTGGGGCTCTGGGCTTAGGGTTTGGGGGTTGGTCAAGGGTGTAGTTTAGGGCATAGGGCGCTGACCCTAGAGTAGCCCATAATTGGCTCAAAGTAGCCC
>CAJNJA010014406.1:0-12217 GCA_905231915.1 Symbiodinium necroappetens | reverse complement strand
GTCTAGGGTTTACTGTAGGGTTTAGGGTTCAGGGTTTAGGGTTCAGGGTTCAGGGTTTAGGGTTTAGGGTTTAGGGGGTTTAGGGGGTTTAGGGGGTTTAGGGTTTAGGGTTTAGGGTTGAAGGTTCAGGGTTCGAGGTCCACGGTTGAGGCCTCAGGCTCGAAGCTTGAGGGCTCAGCCCTCCACGCGGAAGGCGTGCAGCAGTCAAGTACTGAGAAGGAGAAGGCAAGGATGACGTCCTCACAAGCCAACATAAAAAGCGCCGTCGCGGCAGCCCTACCACGGTACCAATGCGCCCTTGGGTGATGTGATGGTGACGGTGATGATGAGGGTCCCTCATTGCAAATTTCACCTAGATACGGGACCCCTAACTTTAAGAAACGCCACATGATGATTCATAAGATTGCTTCTGATCTTCGGGGTGACTGCATCTATCACTGGGATCTGGTAGGGAGTCCAGCAAATTGGCTATAAAACCTTTAAGGCCCTGCAAAATGCAAACGTCTATCAAACCCCGCGATCACACGGTCCTGTAGCTTCAGTTCCAAATAGCCTAGCTGGGACCTCCGGCTGAGGGTTTAGGGCTGAAGGGTTTAGGGTCTTAGGGTTTAGGGTTTAGGTTTTCGGGTCCAGGGTGCCTCTAAACCCTAAACCCTTGCTAGTTTCAGACAAGTGAGCCATTGCGCATCTGCACCACCATGAGCCCGAGCCAGACCCTCTCCTTCGAGCAGGCCATGTCAAAAGCGCTTTTGGGGATTCGTACTAGAGGCTTTAGGGTTTAGGGGTTTAGGTGTTTAGGGGTTTAGGGTTTAAAGCTTGGAGTTTAGGGTTTAGGGGTTTGGGGGCTTAAGGGCTTTAGGGTTTCGGGCTTACGGTTTAGGGCTGAGGCGTTAGGGTTTAGGGTTTAGTGCATCAGGAATAACATTATCAGTTCTTCCGGCTAAAGCCCAATTCAGCCCCACCGCCCCCTAGAACCCCAAAGGGGAGAAGAAATCCCCAGTCAAACCCTAAACCCTAAACCCCCAAACCCCCAAAACCCTAAAACCCCAAAACAAAACCCTAAAGCCCTAAAACCTAAGCCCTGAACCCCTAAAACCCTAAACCCCTAAACCCCAGTCCTTCAGCGAAAAACTCTCCACCGCCTCCCAGACCCCGGAGGACTGGCGGCAGGGGAACCCACAAGCTCGGTCCGTGGCCTCCTCCCCGCGCGGGCTCCAGCTTTTAAGGCGTATGGGTTTAGGGTTTAGGGTTTAGGGGTTTAGGGATTAGGGTTTATGGGTTTAGGGTTTAGGGTGTGTGGGTTTAGGGTTTAGGGTTTATGGGTTTAGGCCTTTATGAGTTATGAGTTATAGTAGCTTTAGTAGTTCAGTAAGGGTTTATGGGTTTAGGCCGTAGGCTTTTAGGCCTTATGAGTTAGGATGTAGGGAATGGGGACGGTGTTGTGGGGTTAAGTTAAGGGTTTAGGGCCTTAAGGGGCAGGGCTTCGGAGAGGTTTTTGGGGTTGCCTGCGGGCCTAGGGGTTTACGAGCTCATACTCTCGGGAAGAGGTTTCCACAGCACCTTTTGGACGGACGCACCTTACGGTCGTTCACACATTCTGCTGTCCGTTACATGGCGTTCCTGTTGAATGGTTCTTGTTGATTTTAGGATTCAGCTTCCTGTGGGCTGGGTTCCTGCATACTGGCAAAGGTGCAAGCTCGTCTGATTCTACTGTTATTCTGTCAATGCTGAACCCCGAACTCTAAAGGCGCAGATCCTCGCCGTCACCCAAAAAACTCTAAGCCCTAAACCTTGACCTTGACGGCTTCTGGGTCTCTGAGAGCAGGAGCCTCTCCTGCAGGCTGCCATTCCTGCCGGAAAGGCCCTCGAACAAGGATGGCAAGGTCCTGCTGGGGGCTCCCTAGGGAATTTCGGGCTTTTGAGACTCGAAGTCTCTGCGAACTTCGAGGTACAAGTAGGGGACCGAAGAAACGCCTAAGGCATCTCAGGATTTCGGGGTCGAGGATCCCTTCCCTTCCCGAGTTTAACGAGTCCTGTTGCCCAGCGACTGGCACACCGCCCTGGCCACGGTTGCAAGGCCCCGGGGAGAGTCGATCTTCTTCCAGATGCTGGGCAGCGGAAGCTCCAGCAGATCCTCTTCGGAGAAGTCCTCATCGCCATCCTCTGCTGGGGCCTCTTCTGCTGAAACCAGGGACTCTGCAGCACCGATAGGAGTCTCCTGCGGAGTCTCATTGCCGGTCTCCGTCACGGCGCTGAAAGCTGCCGCCGCTTGTGTGCGGAAGGAGGCCAGGGACGTCGCAACAGTCAAGCTGTTCGTCTGAGCCAGCCACATTCCCAGACCGGTCAATGTCACGACGACCACCAGCCATCGACGCAGAGCTAGCATGATTCGGCCGATCGGGGGCTCAAGATACCAACAGACAACAAGGAACTGAGCAACCAAGAGTGACTGACGAGTGACTAGAGTGTGGGGTGTGAGGCTTATACAGCTTAGGGATCAGACAGAGCAGCGGAGGAGGACTAAGTAAAGTTTCCTCCCCACCTCTCAAGCAGCTGCATGCCCTCATCCGACGCAGCTTGAACCATCGAATCGAGGGCGCGCGCCGCTAGCATCTCTTAGAGGCTTCAGGGGCGTATCCTACAACGCTACGTGCTAAGTCCGCTGAACCTCCGAGTGCAGTCCTTGCTTAACCTGATCGGAACAGCGAACAGCCTGAACATTGAGCCTGCAAGCCTCCTGCCTCCAAAATACCGAAGAAACCCGGAACCGAGCCCAGACAGAAGGGGTACAGCCAACTACCCTAGGCCCTACACCCTGAACTCGAAACCCTAAGCGGAGCCCGGAATCCGAGCGACAGTGCGCTTCCGGCGCTCTGAGCTTATGTCTCAAGCAACTTTTTGGCAGGGTCGGAATCCCTTGTTTAGCGTTCTTGTGTCAGCGAGTTGCGGGATTGCAGTTCCTAAAGTATTATGCACGCCCCTGGTTTAGGGCTCCAAAACTCTACACTGCCCAACCCTTCAATCCGACACCCTAGACCCAAAGAATCGAACCCTGGCTTGCGGCGCCGAGCGCTCTCCGAAGGTCTCCGCAGGTCGCGAGCTGTTCTCGCGAGCCGCGGCCACTTTGGGGCCACGGCCTAATTGCCCCCCCTTCTACGGCTATCATAATTACCATTACAGCAATACGGTAGTACTATAACAGTACGGATGTTACTGTCGTGCTTATCACTGTTCATAGGATCCCCTCAGTTAGTACCTACTAAATGTCCCAGATGTCTTCGCACACCGCCGACCTCGGCTTCGGCGCTGCAAGGAAAGAAAAGGAGGTGATCGTTCTGGGTCCCTCTGTTAGGGCTCCTTAAAGGGAGCTCTTCGGGTTTCTATGAGGGTTTCTAGAAGGGTACTATACTCTTCTTGATCTAGTCTGGTTTTGGGGTTCAGGGTCTCGTCTGGTGGCAGAACCCTCTGGGTTTTGTTCTTGGTCTTGCGGTTTCTGTGTTCCCTAAGCCCAAAACTCCTAAACCCTAAACCCTAAGCTCTAAACCCTGAACCCTAAACCCTACTAAACCCTAACCTCTAAACCCGAAGCCCTGAACCCTGAACCCTAAACCCTACTAAACCCTAAACTCTAAACCCTAAGCCCTGAACCCTGAACCCAAGCCAAGGGGCCCGTCGGGCTCAAAAAGTCCCCAGGTCTGCTCCCCGCAGCTCCCGTCGTTGGCGGGGCCCATCTTCCAGTGGTAAGCCAGCAGCCGGCCCTTGGCGGTCAAGGCCTCCACCTCTCTGCGGTTTAGGGTTGAGGGT
This sequence comes from Symbiodinium necroappetens, assembly GCA_905231915.1. NCBI lineage: Eukaryota > Dinophyceae > Suessiales > Symbiodiniaceae > Symbiodinium > Symbiodinium necroappetens. The sequence continues at coordinate 8,413 of CAJNJA010014406.1, read as the reverse complement.
TTAGGGTTTAGGGTTTAGGGTTTAGGGGGGTCTTTGCAGGGTGCCAAATTCAGGTTTGGGTTTGGGTGTAAGGCTCTTGAAGCCAAGAGGGGTTCCTTTCGGCTTCGCTTTGAAGAGCTTTGAGGCATCCATCCCTGCAAGGGAATGCTTAGTCTCTACAGCGCAACCCACCCCCAGCCAAAAAAAAACCCTAAACCCCAAACCCTAAACAAAAAAAAACGCAAGCGCTCGACCCGCCGCCTCGCGCAGGGTGCTTCGCCAGTAGCGGCACATGTTCTCCAGGTTGGGTGGCCGGGTGTTGCTGGCACTGCACTGTTGCGGCCTCTGCAAAGGTGCTACACATGAGAGGTCTGTGGGGTTTGGGGTTTCAGGGTTCGGGGTTTAGGGTCTAGGTTCAGCGTTTGGGGCGAAGGGCTTCCGGCGCAGGGCTTGCGGATGATGATCAAGGAAGGGCTTTAGCAACTATACCTATAGAGCTACTTATAACCCCAACTACGGTAGACCTATAACTTTAGTACAGGCCCCAAACGGCTGAGTCCTCCCGACTTATCCAAAAATCGGCCAGGAACCATCCCGTTTCCGCGACCACGAAGCCGTCAAACCCCAGGTCCTGGACTTCGGTTTTGGGGTTTAGGGCTTAGGGGTTAAGGGGTTTTGGGGTTTAGGGGTTGAGGGGTTTAGGGTTTAGGGTCTTCCAGGGTTTGGGGTTTGAGAGGTCTAGGAGGTTCTGGGGGTCGGGGGTATCTAGGGCTCCTTGGTATGTCTGTACCAGGTTGAGTCTGCTAGTAGACTCTGCCGGTGGGGGAGGGGATTAGCGTCTTGTACGGCTTGAATAGGGTGCGGGGCGTCTTGAAAGGTTTCATGTGTCGTGCTTTCACAGGTGGCGGCTTGGGAAATGCCGTTGCTCTCACACATGCTGAGTTGTCAGAAAACGGCGGCACCGATGCTCAGCCGTAGTCATGTACAACACATGATTCCCCAGCTTCTTCCTTGACACCCTAGGAGCTAAAGGATATTTGTGAAAGATGGCTGAAAAGAGTTTCAGATCAGTGGACGTGCAGCATTAAGAGATTAACATGCACGTCAAAAGCGAAACACAAGAGCCTGAGACAGGCCCTACAACAATACCTCGTCTGTTTTTCATAGAACATAGCTGTCTCCATAAAACTGGTGCGCAGGCTTCATATGAAGATTTCGGGCTTACGGTAGCAAGCTCGAGGTCAACACGGCATTGAGTTCAAAACCAATCTCACACGCGCACACACACACACACACGCGCGCGCACGCGCGCGCTGGTGCACCCAACAAAACAGCAGTTGCGCTATCCTCTTCCATCCCGTGCTGCCTTTGCTTACTAGTGGCATTCCAAACGTTGGAACTCCCTTTGCCTGCATGCTCGCTCGCGGCGTCGGCCCAAACGTTACCCAGATGGTTGCAAGCTAAAGTCGAAGACATGTTTAGAGGTAGGCGTCTTGGGAGTACCATATCTCTTTCTGTAAATATGTATGTATAACCATGTGTATATATGTATATACACACACAGATTCCGATGTGTAGCCATGTAAGTATAGGATGCATTTACTCACATGTATGCGCACTTACATATGCATGCATGCCTGCATGAGGTGCTACCGGCGTGAATCTACATATACACATATACACGTGTAATGTAACGTAATGTAACGCAATGTAACGTAAAGTAACGTAATGTATGTATGTGTATATGTATGTATGTATGTATGTATGTATGTATGTATGTATGTATGTATGTACATATGTATGTGCGCATGTATTGAGTGAGAGAGAGAGAGAGAGAGAGAGAGAGAGAGAGAGAGTCAGAGTGAGACAGGCATGCATAAACATATATGTATACGTAACATACGAGTGTATGTACGTATGTATGTACGTGCATACATCTGCATGTAAGTATGTATGTCTACAGGTATCTGTGTAGGCAAGCATGTAGGTCTGTAAACCATGCATGACACCCTGTATGTAGACATGTATGCAACCATGTATCTATGCATCTCTGTATAAATGCACGCTTGTGTGCATTAGCCGCTCGTCCTGGGCGAAATCCATGAAGCCCTTGGTCACGGCAGAATCGAAGGGCGCCCAGAGAGATCCGGGGGTCCAGAAAGGATAGACCTCGCCAGCATGTGCTCTTCTAAATCTCAAAAGGGGACTTGCGCCAGGAGCTTCGGTTTTCGGTTTTTTGGTGTGGAGATGGGGCCTCAGGCTCACAGCAAAGCAGAAGCTCAAGAAAGGAGCCTGATAGTTTGTGTCCGAGGGGCGGTCCCTTCCAGATGAAACCTGGCGGAGTCGAGAGGGCGGAAATCGGAACTTGAATTGAACCCTAAACCCTACAACCTCACAGGAACCTTGGGAGAGACCCTTATCCAAGAACGGCGCGTTTTTGGTGGGGAAGAGCCCTGAAACGGAAGAGACTGCCCAAGGCGTCTTCCGTTCATGGCTGGGCCATCGGGTGCAGGATGCTTTTCATCGCTAATTGGGACTCTTCTTGAGATAAAGTGCGACCGCTTCTACAAGAAGTGGTAACACTATGGGGTTCTTACGCGATTGGGTTGTTGACCCTGTCTGGCGCAGTGGGCATCTTCGACTACAATCGCGTTGTTCGCACAGTGCCGCTCCGGCACTGTCCTCCACGGATGCATAGTCATTGCAAGTTCAATACTTTTGGGCTCTTGAACTTGACCTGCGCTTCCGCCAGAGCGCCATGCATGTTTCGGGGTGAGTTGGGGATGGAACCCGTGCTCCTGCCAGTGTCCCTCACTCGTTTTGGGCTCTTGGGCTCCTTGCTGTGGTCCCGCCGGTCGAAGGCTTGAGGAACTTCGCAAAATGGGGGGTGCGCGTTGAGGGTTGGGAGCTATCTCGGCATGGCAACGTAGGGCGCGGACTGCTTGGTGCTGTTGTTTGGGGTCTACGCTGGCACACGATGTTAGCCCGCAGACAGTTCTAGCATACTTTTTCCTCAAACCCTATTTTCCACGTCACGTACCTAGGCCCCCGTGTTACTTGGGAAGGCCAGGCTCTGACAAGTCCGCAAGCCCCAAAACCCGAGGATTCAAAAAATGACGTCTGCAAATCCGCTGAGGAAGAGTTACCCCGAGCAACTCCTCAATCCTAAACCCCAAGCTGAAACTCCTGCTTAAAATAACATAGGGGTCCGAACAAATCGGGCAGGACCTGCGGCGATCATGTTTACAAAAATCTTAGAGGTGCTTTACATAACACACTTGCAGGACTAGTTATTGAGACTCCTACACTAAGCTGCCCATAAAAACCCCATCCACAGAGACAAGTTAAACATACTAAAAATCCCGATCAGCCCCATGAAGGCTCCAAAGAACCACAAAAGAAAACAACAGCCAGCAAAATACGTGAAGCCCACGCTCCAGATGCATGAGACAAGTAACACCCATTCCCAAAACCGCAACACCTAAACCCCAAAACCAGCCCTAGACACAGAGTCAAACCGCAAAGGACTTTGGCACAAGCCTCAAAAAGCCCTCCGCGCCTTCTGCCGGCTGCCTGCAATGGCGCCAGCTGAGCCTGAAGCGCCTGGACCACCGGATTCAGGGTTTAGTGTTTAGGGTTTAGGGTTTTAGGGTTGATTTTATTCGGGTGTGCAAGCTGTGTGATGGTGTGAAAAGACGTCTGAGCTGATACGGAAAGCATGCTATCTGCCGGGTATCCCTCTCATGGCCCGGTAGTGGAGCTGGAAAGGTTGGGTTGGGACAAGCTTAGGGGTTGAGCCGGTTCAAGGTACACAGATAGGGTGTACGGCTCGAGGTTTCGGATGTGTAGTGTTTCAGGGCTTTTCGTGGGCCTTCTGACTTAGGGACTTAGCGGGGGCCTTGAAAGTGGGCCTTGGCTCGGATGCTAACAGACTTCCCCTGGCATTGTCAGAGATACTCTGCTCTGGTTGCCATGATGGCCTGAGACCGAAGCCCTAGACCGCTCATAAGGTTTCACAGAAAGGGTGTTTGGATGCTTGGGCAGTTTCTGATGCATAGACTTCGAAGGAAGGGTTTAAGGAGTTTGTTGGTTGGCTGCCTTTTCAAAAATGTCGCGACTCGTCAGGTTTTCTTCCGGCACCGAGGTCCCGAAAAGCCCCTAAAGGAACCTTACGCCAACCCCAAAAAAAGGACCCCCCGACACACGACCGAACCCCTGGAAGCCCCGAGCCCCTTTTCCCGGGCCGTCAGCATGGAGAGCGGGCTGCTTTGCTCGTTTTGGAAGGGGATCCTTGGATCTCACGGGTTTAGGGTTCAGGGGTTTAGGGTTTAGGGGTTTGGGGTTTGGGGTTTAGGGGTTTAGGGTTTGGGGTTTAGGGGTTTGGGGTTTAGGGCTTCGGGGTTTAGGGTTTCGGGGTTAAGGGGTTTTTTGGGGTTTAGGGGTTTAGGATTTAGGGTTTAGGGCTTAGGGGTTAAGGGGTTTAGGGGTTTAGGGGTTTAGGGTTTAGGGACGGGGCGGTTCTGGGGTTCTGTCTCCAGCCTCGAAAGGCGTTGCGTTTCGGGTCTGATTCGGGCTCAGGGCCTCAGGTTTTCCGGGCCCCTTGGAAAGTCTGAAGGACCTTTGGGCCTTGGGCTGACAGGGCTTTTCGGGTCGGGTAGAGTTCTGGTTGGAACGTCGAAACAACTTCGCGTCTTGGGACTTTTGGCCCTTTTCACATCGCTTCGAGCTTAGAGCGGAACCCGAAGCCCGGATTAGAACATCTAGGGCTTCTTCGGCTTTAGGGTTTAGGCATCAGGGCTTAGGTACTAGACTTTATAGGGGTTAGGGCTCAGGGCCTTGAGGGATTCCGGGCATCTCTAGGAGAAGCGGATGCGGGGGGGTCCCTAAACCTTAAACCCAGAATCTAGAACGCTACGCCCTAAAAAATTGCAGCCTTAGACCCAGAAAACGTGAGCCCCAAAAGACGAAACTGGAACCTGAAACCCGGAAGCTTAAACCCTTAGCCATCCGGGCATCACGAACTCCACGTTGATGGGAAAAGCCGCATGTGCCTCCTTGATTCGGTCGAAGTACTCCTCGGCCCATCTTAGCGTTTGGGGCTCAGCACCTTTGATTTTGGGATCCAGGGTTTGAACTTTAGGTTTAGGGTTTAGGGAGGCATTCCTAGCCAGGGATCATTCTGGATGAAGTCGGCGAAGACCTTTGCTTGGCTCGACTCTTGCACCTGGCGTCCAGGCGGCCCCAGGAGAGAGAAGGACATATAGACCCTACATCCTCAACCCTAAACCCTAAACCCTAGTACTTCGGATCCGTGTTTGCCTTGTTTCCTGGCTCCTGATGAAGCCAAAAGTTTAGGGCTTCAGCGGGTCCAATCTATTGAAGACAGAGGTCGCTTGCTGTGGATCCGAAGATCACGAGGATACTGGGAGTGAAATACAGCTACCTCGCAGAGTCACATATGAGCTGTAGTCTAAACTCCTGAAAGGTGGCTAAAATACTGAGAAATGGGGAGTATTGTGTTCAGGGGGAATACTAGGAGGTTAGACTGTAGCTCTCAGGCCAATGGACACGCAAGCGCAGGTGGTAGTTTCATTCCTTGGCGACATCACCCAGGTGATTAGGCTTTTACAGACCACCTCAGCGGTGTCGTCACAATTTGCGGGTGCTCCTCTCGCACAACGGCCTCTGCAGATATGTCTCACGGTTGGGGCTGACGGTTGGACCATAGCAGCTTCGCAATTCAAGCTGCATGGGGGACGGTGGGAATATTTTGACTTTGGGATGGGCTATTAGCGACTATTACTATTTGTGCTACTATTGCTATTGCTGTTATTACTTTTACTATTGTTAATTACTATTGTGATTACTATTGCTATTGCTAGTCTTAGGATCGAATGACAGTGAAATAGAGAAACGCTTCTGGAAGGAGCATTGGATACCGTACTGTACATAATCCCTTCCTAGACCCTTTTGAACCCTAAACCCTGAACGAAAACCCAGTTCGGAGGTGCTGCGGGTTCGCGCAAGATTGTCGGTATCTTCGGGAAGCCTCAGATGCGGTGATTTGGCCGGACGACGATGGTGACGACAGTAAGGAGGCGACGATCATGATATGATGACGACGACGACGATGGTAATGACTACTTTGCTGGGGATGCTGATGGTCAGCGTCTTCTCAGTCTCAGTTGCACCAACCCGCACCCGTTGCGAGCTGGCGGCGCGCCTGACCGAAACCCTGCTCCGTCGGATTGATGCAGTACCTTAGTGTTCCGAAGCTGATCGGCCGCTCGGCTTACTGACAGGCTCCTTCAGGGCTCCCTCAGGGTGATGGGTACTTTCGGGGGCTGCTTGGCTCGAAGCTATGGCAGAGGAGTGTACAGGGCAACTGCTACTGAAACTAGCGAGCTCGTCTTAGCCTGTAAGCCTTTGTTTGTTTAAATCTCGGTCCCAGCTTCAATGGTGAAGACTGGCAGATACTGCAGGTGTCGATCTGCACCAAGAGCCGTGAAACGTGCGACAGCTTCGCGAGTTTCTCGAGGGCCACGGGCATGGAGAAGTCCATCCAAGAGGGCAAGCTGTCCTGATATAGGAGCCCATGTATTCTCAAAATAATTACAGTACAACTTGTGACCACGGCGATGGGGGCAAATAAAAGTGAACTATGTTGGTCTATGAGTGGGTATGATACAATACTAACTAAGTCAGACCTCTACATATTTTGAGGCATCTGGTGCCTCACAGTTCGAACCCTAAACCCCAAGCAGTCCCGAGCCTCCCGTGGAGCCCATACTCTAAGAACCTGAAACCTTGGGACCCCCAAAACCCAGAAGCAACTGCAAAAATCCAAAACCCCAAAGACCTACGCCTACACCCTAAATCCCAAGCCCCAGAATTTTAAACCCAACATGTTTTAAGATAGGTTTGAGGCTGTAGGGTAGTAGAATATAATCCCAACAGCTTTAGCGGACCTTCAGTCCTAAGCTACAGCCACCATGTTGGACCTAGCGTCGCACGTTGCCGGCGAATCGAAAAAGAGGCTCGTGATCTGCACCGACGTAGGCTCCTCTTCCGGGATTTTGCAAAAAGGGGCAAGTACTCTACCTAAATCCTAAACCTTACGCCCAAAACTCCCCTAAAACCCCCTAAACCCCCGTAAACCCTAGCCCTAGTGCCCTCTGGGATTCAGGGAGTCGCACCCAGGAGTCGTAGGCTTCGGGCGTGGCTTTCTTTGCGGATTCATTCCACATACCGACCGACACTGCACACAACCTAAAACCCTAAACATGTACCAAGATGATGTTGAAAGACGTTTCACGTACACCCAAGCAGGTGTTCACGATGCGCCTTTCTGAAACCCTATAATATTTTTTACTATGGTTCATATTCCGAATCATATATATATATATGCTACCCCCCCGCCCCCCAAAGATCTATGTATTTTACTCGTTGTTCTGCTGTTAAGGCCTACATATTCTCCCAAATTTAACCCGAAACAGCAAGTCTTTCAACCTAGCACTTCAAGCATATACACTTCTGAATAGACTCACAAGCAACAGGAAACAAACTTCTTCATGTACTTACAAGCAACAGGAAACACAACACTCTAAGCGATTATCCTACGAGTCACACATCTTAATGGACTCGCAAACAACAGGAAACACAATACTCTGAGCGATTATCCCATGAATCATACTTTTAATAGACTCACAAGCAACAGGAAACCCAATACTCTAAGCGATTATCCCATGAATCAAACTTTTAATAGACTCACAAGCAACAGGAAACCCAATACTCTAAGCGATTATCCCATGAATCAAACTTTTTAATAGACTCACAAGCAACAGGAAACCCAATACTCTAAGCGTTTATCCCATAATCACACGTCTTAATCGACGCACAAACAACAGGAAACCCAATACTCTAAGCGACTATCCCATGAGTCACACTTCTTAATAGAGTTGGGGTTTGGGTTTGAAGGTTTTATGGTTTGTGCTTTGGGATTGAGGGCCCAGGGCCCGCTCGACATGCCCCAAAATGCTCCACTCTCTTTCCCAAAATCGAACCTGAGGACCAGAAATCAGAATCCAAATCCTCAACTTCCGCTCTTTCCCAAAATCGAACCTGAGGACCAGAAATCAGAGTCCAAATCCTCAACTTCCGAAGACTCTGCGCCCCTAAACCCTAATGACTGCGCCGTAACCTGTCATTTTGGACTTGGGGAGTCCATGGATCAGTGCAACTCGCGCCACAGGGCCGCTATCATGCGTGACAAGGAATCACGCAGCCTCTGCTTTGCGTTGCTTGTGAAACTACACTTATCACATGATACACATAGAATCACATAGATGTTGCCAGTGCCCGGCATCCTTGGAGAGAAACTTATATCTTTCGCCCCGTGCCCCCATGTGCTCGCAAAGATGGCGGCATAGCACTG
>CAJNJA010014405.1:0-11853 GCA_905231915.1 Symbiodinium necroappetens | reverse complement strand
GGTTTAGGGTTTGTGTGTGTGTGTTTAGGGCTTCAGGGTTTGGGCAGTTGTGTTTAGACTTTAGGTGTTTAGGGTGTTTGTGGGTTTTTAGGGCTGTGGAATTTTCGGGTTTCAGGGTTTAGGTTCAGGGTTTAGGGACTCTAGGATTTTTGTGGTTTGTAGGGCTTTTGATTTTTTCGGATTATTGTGTTCTTCAGGAGTTTAGGATTTCTTGACCGTCGAAAACCAAAGGCCTGCCACAGCCACGACATGCTGTACTCTGTCGTGGTTGCAGCATGCCCTCAAACCAAAAACGTGCCCTTCTTAGGACACATGTGAGGTATATGTAGGAATATCATGGTAAGGAGCCCTGAAAAGCTCAGGATTGTCAGGGTTAAGGTATAATTTTTTTCTTAAGTAAGAGGTTTCGCAGGCTCCGGGAGGAATTTGGGTTTAAGGGTGCATCGTAGGCTTTGTTACCGGGCTTTATACGGGTCTTGAGGGTTTAGGGTTTAGTCTAGGAGATTTTCTAGGTTACCAGAAGTTATAAGCGGTTGTAGAGTTTTTGCAGCTTCTTCTTGCAATGTTGAGTCGCTTCCAAAAACGCATCGCAGCTTCGTGTGCGGGAGCCAACCAGATCTTATTATTGTAGGACCCTGTAAACAGGATAGCACGGCGCAAGTTCATCAGGCTCCCTAAATAGAAATAGACAAGTAGGCTGTTGGGTGCAAGGTAGGCAGTGCCATGCCAGTGCTAAGCCTGTTGGCAACTTGTTGGTTCTAGATGAGCATATACCCTCGTTCCACATGATACGTAGAAAGGGCTTTAGGATGACCTTAGAATTACCCGTATGGTCTTGTACAGCCTTTTATTCCAGAAGAACTTGGCCCAAACTTTAACTCTAGACCATAAACCCGTAAACAAAGCACTAAACCCCAACACGTATGCCCATGGTTCCCGGGTTCTAAACCCCCAGGTTTATGGTCCCTAAACCTTAAACCCCAAGGTTTATGGTAGGCTTGCCGCAGTTTCTCAGGCCTCCCGGAAGAAGATCAAAGATGCTACCAAGGCATTGGTCATGCGATCAAATTGACGGTTCAGGGGGTTTAGGGCTTAGGGGTTTAGGGGTTTAGGGTTTAGGGTTTAGGGCTTAGGGTTTGGGGTTTAGGGTTGAGGGTTGAGGGCTTGGAGTTTAGGGTTTAGGGCTTAGAGTTTAGGGCTTAGGGCTTAGAGTCTAGGGTTTAGGGTTAAAGTTTAGGATTTATACTTTGTGGTTTAGGGTTGATACAACATGTCATTTCAATGACCGACATCCTTCACGTGCTTCAGATTCTGTATGCATAGATTTTTTGTTTTCTCAGGTATCGGAGGAGTGAGTACAATCATAGTTGCTGTTCAGCCTTTGTCCTGTGCAAGTAGAGCAAGAAACTAAGGTAGAAAACACAGAGAGATCCCCTGTCCGTGTAAGTGTACATGCAGGTTACTAGGCATTGGCACTTTAGCAGTTTTTCGGCGTATGGGATATCCAGAGCATAGGCTCAATCGTCCAGGCTTCCCAACCACGCAGCAGCATGGTCAGTCTCATGGTGATTCCTGTGCCTCTTGTTCCGAGACCCTGAAACCCTAGACCCCATCTTAGACTACCATATTCTACTTCTTGGTAGGTTCTTCCTCTAAAACCCCAATATAGACTTTATAGGTTGACGGTTGAAGGTAGGCCTAAATCCTAACCCCCAATTGATAGGAGGAGTCGTTGAGGCTCGTGAGGCTAACTATCGATTTGCTTTCGAGGTCGAGGTTTTGGGTTCAGAGTCGCAGAGGCCCTAAACCAGTTGCGTTCGTCGTCGTCTTCCTCGGAATTCGGCTCAAAGCCGGTGGTGGCAGTCGGACCTGAAGCGGAAAACGCCGACATTCAAAGGTTCGAGCCGTGCCTGAAGGGTCTAGGGTGTAGGGCTCAAGTATATCGTTCTTGCTTGGGGGCTTCCAGGAAAACGGGGCCCTGCAACATAGCAGGTTCCAGTAGGTTTCCGTCGACACCAAGCTCCAGCTCACCATCGAGGCACAACGGTATACAACCTTACCAAGATCTCATGAGATAAAGGCGAGGCCCAGGCCTGAAAAAATCAGTCTATTCCTTCGTGTTCCCGGTATTTTCATCTTGAAAGGATTCCAAGCCCCCAAAATTCAAAAGCCTTATTCATGAACATGAGGGCCCATGTAAACCGAACAAACATGAAGCCTCCACCCATGGGCCCCTAAGTAGTTCCTTTTTGGGATGACCTGAAAGGATTCTACATATAAACCCATAAAAAGGAGCTACTTAGGGGGCCTATGGGCAAGCCATCCTCCAGGACACGAACGAGGTGACCTCCCTCGGCTCTGCCCCGGTCTCCAAAGTTGCATTCCTCTTTCAAAAGGGGGACTGGGGCCTAATATAGGGGCCTTAATAATTAGAATAGGGTTTGGGGGTATATTATACTATAATTATGATAAGGAACCCCCCAAAACCCTATTCTAATTATTAAGGCCCCTACACTAGGGGGTTTCAGTTCTAGGGCTCCAAGATTCAAGCTTCCGAACCCCCTAAACCCCTAAACCCCTGAACCCTCAACCCTAAAACCCGGCGTTCGGGTTCCGGGGGAAGAGTTTTCAGGTGATAACCTCGCTCTTATCAAGGCCCCGCGAGTTCAGGTGCCGTAGTGGCACATTTCATGACGATGATGATTTTTCAATCATAATTATCATCCTGATTGTTGCTATTGCCTGTTGTGATTATGTCATTATGTGTTATATTTTGATATGTATGTAACCAAATAAATACATGCGTAGATAGATAAAACTATACATATATATATATATGTAGATCTCTCCCAGCTCCAAACCTTGGTGTCTTTAAGTCCTCCAATGAGACGGGAGAACGGTGTAGTAAGGGCTTCAGGGCATTCTGTTTGGAGGTCAGCTGTGCAACAGCTGAAGGTTTAGGGCTTAGGGTAGCGTTTAGGATTTTGTGGATCGCCTCTGGTATCAAGTTACGGCTGAGGGTTAAGGGTTTTAGGGTTTAGGGGTTCCGTCATTGAGAGTTGAGGAGGGAATGGCGTGAGGCACAAACGGGCTCTCAAGAAGATACCATCTACCCAAAGATTTTGGTTGGACCCAGCTTTGCACCCTTAAGCGTCCTCTAATCCGTAAATCCTAGGCCCTAAACCCTAAATCCTAGACCCTAAACCCTAGACCCCAAGCTTTTGCCCCAGAACAAACAAGCTCGACGACCTGAATCAAACAGCCTCAGTGCTGCTAGTCTATCTATTTGCGCTTGATTGTCGACATCTAAGGTCCTTTAACCCTAAACCAAAATGCTAGCTACTTAAAGGCTTAGGGGAGTTAGTAGTAAGCAGGCTATAGTTGGGCAAGTCCCCGAAAGATCCTCATCACACAGGTGAGGGTTTAGGACCTCAGGGGTTTAGGACCTTAGGGCTTTAGGGGTTTAGGGCTTCGGGGTTATATCTTACTTACTAAGCCCACTGAGCGCATGAGTTTAGGGTTCAGGGTTAGGGTTTAGGCATGCCTAAAACCCTCAAAAACCACAGCCCCGAACTGTCCCCGGATGGCCCCATCTGAGTCTAAACCTGAAGGCACGTGTGGGCAAACCCCTCTTGGACCCTATAAACCTAACGGCTTAGGGATCCTTATGAAAGTTTCCTTATACAAGGCCTTAACAAGGTAGGTTATTTGGGGTTAAGGTAAAGCTGAAACCCTGCTAGAAACGAAACCCATTTCTATAGACATAGATAATCAAGAATTGAACCTGGATATGAATACTACGCATGTGCCCATCAGTATATACATACATAATTATATCTAAGTAAGTAAGGAAGTAAGTAATTGCTTCCTTATGTACTTATAGGTAGATATACTCAGGGGGACTCTAAAGCAAGATTCTCACGAACTATTAAGACTTCTGTGTGAAAGGGGCTCTGGGTTCAGGATTTTCCGGTGCTTCGGTGCTTCGCTCCTCCTACTTTTTTGCGACCTGCGATCTACTTGAACCCTCCGCCAAAAAAAGAAAGGAACCATACATGCATATGTTCAGGACTTACTAGGGACACCACAAGAGCGAAGTCCTGAAGAGCTAGGTTGGCATGATTCAGGGTTTTACCGGAGGCTTATGATGAGGAGTCATAATCTGTTCACTCTACAGGGCTTTCAAACCGTAAGAGGCCTTGGACCCTAAACCCTAAACCGTAAAGGGTTTAGGGTTGAGGGATTGCTTGCCTTGGCGAAGCCGAAGCTCGTTGCGGATATGCCGCTTCCATCTCAGTTGTAGGCGCACGAAGCCCCTCCAGGACCCCAAAGACCCCAATCACAAGAGCCATAGCCAAAAATTCGCTGTCAACTTTCTCAGCTACGAACCCTGTACGTATCGACTAGCTCTAATTTCTTCCCCCAAAGCCAACGGTGGCGAAGAGCATGCTTCAGTCCCAGAAGATCTAAGCAACGGGGATTGCAGTCGGGCTTCGGGTATGTCAACGCGCGACGGCCAGAAGACCCCCAAATCAAAAGCCTAAAACCTAAAACCCTAAACCCTAACACCCTGTACCGATGGCCAGAAGAACCCCTTAAACAACCTTGAGCTCGGACCTAGGCCATACTCTGGGTTTAGGGGGTAGGGCTTAGGGTTTAACCCTAAACCCTGCACCCGAAGCCCCAAACCGCCTCACCCAGAAGATCCCTCCAAATCCCGAAAGCCCCGGAAGGCCCCGAGCTGTCAGATCTGAAGCGGAGCCCTCAAAAAGGCCATGCAAACTCCAGCTTCCCTACATCCTAACCGAGCCTCCTCAAAGACCCTAAACCCCTTAAGCCCCTAAGCCCCTGAAGCCCTAAGCCTAAGCCATGCGAAGTGCCCTAAACCCTAAACCCTGAACCCTGAACCCTGAAGCCCTAAGCCCAAGCCATGCGAAGTGGGGGCAAGTTGCGCCATGGCGCGCAGCTGGCATCGAAAGGGACCTTCAACCCCACCAGCTCCTCGCAAGCTCACAGAGTTGCAAGCGGGTTAGGTTTAGGGGTTTAGGGTTTAGGGGTTTAGGGTTTAGGGTTATTTTGGTTTAGGGTTTAGGGGTTAATGACGAAAAGAACCCTAAAAGGGTTTAGGGTTCATATACCATATAGGGATTCATAGTATAAGGGTATAGGGACCCTACTTTTAAGGGTCGTTTGCTCCTTAAGGAACCTTCGCCACAAACCCCTTAACCCTTCAACCACAAGCCCGAACCCTAAAACAGGTCAAAGGCCCTACCTTCCAGATAGATCGCATCGGCTGGGGCGTTTTCGAGGCGTCTGGAGGGTGCTGGGAAAAGGTGCTTGTGTCTAGGGCTCCTGTAAGCGTGCCTTAAAGAGTTCCTTTGCAGGTTCCATAAGGGCACTAAAAGGATTTAGGGCATAGGGTTTAGGGTTTGGGGTAGGGTGTGTAGGGTAAAGGGTTTAGGGTCTAAGATTCAGCACATTTCAGCTGGATGTTTCGAAAGTCGCGGTGGAGCTTCGTGGCGCTTTAGGGTTCAGGGCTTGGGGCTTTAGGCTTAGGGCTTGCATCGGTTTTTTGTTTCACCATGCAAGCATCCGACACACTGATCAGCCGAACATTCTTCAGGTTTTCATCATATGCCCCCAAAACTTTGGGCCCCAAAACCGTATTCTAGTTATCGCGCCCTGAACCCTAAAACCTTGCAGAACCCTTAAGGGGCACCCCCCGGTAAAGCACATCAGTAATCTGTGCTTGCTGCAGTTCTAGCCCCTTTGGTAGTTTGCTGCATAGGATGCTCAAGAAAGTTTACATAATATGTGAATATCAACATGTCCTGCCAAGAGTTGTTTAGAATTCACATGCGCACAAAAACAAAAACCAACACACACACACACACACCGACTGTGTACCTTCATCTGCTTTACTAGAACCTACCCTAAACTCCAAACAACAGCAAGCAAGTATTAGGTCCTACTCTGAACCCTAGTTCGAATGTATAGAGTCACTTATATTTCAGTGATTATTTGTACCCCAAGGCCTGTACCCTAAACCCTAAACCTCGTTCTGTGTATTGAGACTCCTGTAATTTTATTAGATGCAGCTTGAAGTCAGCTTTGGACCGTTTCGTGGTCGGTTCGAGTAAATGAGGCATGACTTCTTGTTTCGGGGTTCTCGCTAAGGAACGTGGGCTGCCTGGGAGTCTAAGGTGAAAGTTGGACAAAACACGTTCAAGCTCAACAGGGCCCTAAACCCTAACGACCTACTGAGGGGCCCATCTCTGTATGCATTGAAGATTGTTATGAGATTCCGCATTTTTTACTGCTATGAGAGGTTGGCATCATGGTCAAGCTGCAGCCGCACATCCTTGGCGGCAAGGCATTGTGTGAGGATTGGGGCGGGGCTTGCAACCCCTCATCCTACACCGCGGCGGCAGCGAGCTACTGCTTTAGGGACCTGAATACCTTATATATTCCTGAGTCTCATTGATCGAACTATACTGTAGTGCACAACAAAACTCTCTCCTCTGGTACTCTTCTAGACCCATAGGCCCCTAAGCAGTTCCTTTTTCGGATTACCTTATAGGATTATAAATATAAACCACAAAAAGGAACTACTTAGGGACCTATGGGTAAGGCATGACGGGGTGGAGCCTCTGGTTGCATCACCGAAGCGGTTTCGGGTTTCGAGATGGCAGGGCCTGGAGACATTCATTCGTCACGCGTTCAGCCTCTGCCCAAAGCAAACTCTGCAGTTTAGGGTTTAGAGTTTAGGGGTTTGGGTTTGGGTTTGTTGGCGCTTAGATCCTACGTACTTGTGAAGCCACTGACGCTGAGCCGTGGGGTTGAGGCCTGTAGCGACCAGCCAAAATCGTGCTTCAATTTTGTTGTACGACAAAGCTTAGCAAACCGTTCTATAGGCTATGCCTTTTTTGGACAGGACCCAGACCCCTGCTGCAGCTGCTTCCTGAGAAACTATTGTGGCACCTAAACGAACTTGAAAGATCATGGGACATAGCAACTACGATTATATGTGAGGTAGCTCTTGATACCATTACTTACAGCTCCAATGAAGGTACTTATGGGATTGCTTGCTAAGCCCCGGGATCCTGCTAGTTACTAGCTGTCTACATTACCAACTCACAGAGCCGTCGCAAAGACCACCCGAGACCCTACAAAAGGGCCCAGGGGACTTAGTAAGTAGGTCATAATCGGGGGCTATATGTGGGGTCATCACAATCATAACATTACTTGTAACTAAGTTGCTGGCGAAGTCCCCTGAGCCCTCAAGTAGACAACCCTAAACCCTAAACCCCTAAACCCCTAAACCCTAAACCCCTAAACCCTAAACCCTAATTTCAACCAACCCGAAGGTACTCGAGGGCTCTCACATGCTCACCTTCGAGCGCGAGGGAGATAGGGCTGCGGTGACACGCATCCGCCTGTGAGCCTAGGACTAACAGGTTTGGACATAGGATTTCAACCCTAAACCCCAAAACCCTAAACTCTAAACCCTGAACCCTGAACCCTGAACCCTAAACCCAAAATCCTAAACCCTAAACCCCAAGCCGTGTTTAGGGCTGAACTTGACGATTACGAGAGTCTCAATCAACCTTGCCGAGGCCTGCATGGATCAACTGACCAAAAAGCTTCAACCGACCTGGTGCTTATTGGTGAACTAGGTGGCAATTTGGGAAACTTTAAAATTTCCCCTTGTGGTTTCTAAAGAGGTACCTATTCATAAATACTTTTCAGGGCCCCAAAACTACAACCCAGTGAAGGGTTGTAAAGTCAAGTCTTGTAAGGGTCGCTAAATCTGGCCCCCCCCCTCCACAACTTGAACTCGAATCTGACTGCAGTTTCCCCAGGGGCGTTAGTGCTGGCGGCATTTGCAGTGTCGGCGCCGGTGGTGGGCAGTGATCCTGATAGTAGTCGTGTCGTTGTTGCTTGATTTTGTCGTCGTGTCGTTGTTGTCTGGTTTTGTCGTCGTTGTCGTCACTACCTTCGCAGCATCAGCCGCATGTGTCCCTCAAAGCATAGATATCAAGGGCCTGTGATTGGGGCAATGTTGGGGTCGTGAGGCCCAGCGCAGTCGGTGGATCCATGCATGTCCAATGTGGGAGTTTCCAATAATAAGGGGTACCTTGTTTTGGGGTCCTGAAAATAAGGGTCCTACTATTTAGGGTACTATATTAGTTAGGGTCCCCTATTTTCGGAAACCCTCATGTGGGTCCTGCCCCGATAGGGCCGGAGGACCGTCTCTCGGCCACGAGCGTCAGAGCTGGACCGGAGGGCTTGGATCGATTCGTTGAGCTCCGCTTTTAGGGCTTAGGGTTTAGGGGTTAGGGGCTCAGGGTTTAGGGTTTAGGGTTTAGGGTGCTTCTTTGTGTCTTCTGTGCTACTTTGCTAGATCGAGTGCTTGTAGTGTCACTTGTTGTAAGACTACTATTCATGATTCTTTGGCTGAAAGTGCGTGGCAGTACTAGCAGTATCACGAGCTGCGAAACTAGCAATGCAAGTGACAGCACCCGTAACTAACTCTGGTGGTAGACGTCGTCGTCGCCGTACTCGTAGCAAGTAGTAGAATTAGCTGTTGTCGTCGTCGTCGTCCTCCTCCTCGTCGTTGTTGTCGCCGTACTCGTAGTAAGTGCAGTAGTAGTCGTCGTCGTGGCAGCAGCAGCAGCGGCAGCGGCGGCGGCAGCAGCAGCAGCAGCAGCAGCAAGCAGTAGCAGTAGTAGTGTAAGTATGTAATGACAGCAACCATTGTAATAATAGTGTAGGGGCGTCAACCGATCCAGCTTCGAGGGCCACGTGCCACGACCCTCGGACCCATTTTTGTGCGATGCTCCCCAGCCTGTGCATGTACAGCGGCCCGAGCTGACTTGAGCGAAAGGGGTGTAGGGTTCAGGGTATCAGAACTGAGAGAAAACATGTCCCGATGTTTGTATCTCTAGACTCTTCAAACCTAAAACTCAAGAAACCCAATCCCGAAACCCGCCGAGCAGCAAACTAAATCGTAAGTACCGAAGGAAAACACAGTCGATGGTGGGTTTGGGTCCAGTCCCTGTAGATTGGAAGAAACTGCTTTTGTAGTTTCTGCATGGCTTCAACATCTACCTGCAAGAAAAAACCTTAGATAGTAGGATGCTTATATGACCCGAACCCTGTATGCGAGCTTCAAGTAGTATGGGAGCCCAGCATGCACCATAACCAGCAAGATACTCATAACAATCACAAAGACTGCTGTTCTGTCTTTCTGGGTTTCAGGACCCCTCACAGTCGTTGCGCGAACACCCTACCATCTACTCCCTTATATAGAGCCGTGATAGTGAATAAAAATTATCCCCTTATTATAGTCCCTACCTAAGTATACCATAATACACCCAGCCCACATCCTTTCAAGTCCTTTCCTTCAGGGTTGAGCTTGCGGGCTTCAGGTGTGTCAGGCAGCTGCCCCCTGCCCCGAGACCCTTTGGTAGCCAGCACAGCTTTCAGAGGCTCTTACATAAAGTTGGGGGGGGGGGTGCCGATCCCGAACCTTGTGAGCATAAACCTTGCATCGCTGTACCGGGCCCGAAAAACAACCCGACAAGAGTCTGCAAGACCATGACACATCCTGATGCAATCTAATGCCCTCAAACGCCTACAGCCCGCAACCCCCAAACCCAAAGCCTCGGTCAAGAACCCTTAGCCACCACCTCAAACACTAGGCCCTAAGCCTCTAACACCTAAGCTGCCCAAGCCCTAAACCTTAAGCCCCCAAACTCTTGTAAGACCTCGCAGAAACCATAAAGAGAACCCATGTGCTAGTTAGTAACACTGATCTATCCCCTTATTTTGTGGTCCTTAGAAAAGTGCCGCAGGACATTACAGCTGCCTGCAAAAAAACTTGAAAGGAACTTCGACTTGATTTAGGGTTTAGGGTTTAGGGTTCACCAAACCCTAATCCCCTATAAGCGAGTGTTATCATGGGGGCTTCAGTTTCGGGTTTAGGGGGTAGAGGGGTCGAGAACCCTCAAGTAGGACCACTAAGTATACGCTGGGGGTAGAACCCTGAAGTAGAACCTTCAAGCAGGGCCCCTTGCAGAACCCCCTAAGTAGAGGTAGCCATAAACCCCCCTAAAGTGGAAATCCTTAAGTAGAATCCTTAAAAGGACACCCACCCGAAACCCCAAACCCTAGAACCCAAGGCCATATTTTCTAAAGTGGAAATCCTTAAGTAGAATCCTTAAACGGACACCCACCCGAAACCCCAAACCCTAGAACCCAAAGCGCCTAAACCCTAAACCCTAAACCCTAAACCTCAACTCAACGACTTCAAAGGAAACCTGAAGCCTGTGGGAGGCCAAGTACATCGGCAGGAAGAAGCTGCCCAAGAAGTCGCTCCCGCCAGAGGTTGCTAGGGTGTAGGGCTTTGGGGCCTTGGGGTTGGGGCGTAGGGTTTAGGGTCTAGGGTTTATAGGGCTTAGGGCTTGGATGGGCTGGGAAATTTGGAGGTTTCTTGACTTTTAATAGGCGTTTGCAAGGCGTGTATAGGATTCTTGCCGGATGTCAGCAGTGTTGTACAAGGATTATGATTCTAGAGTTTGGGTGCAGGGTTCAGGGCTGCGGGTTCGCGGTTCAGGGTTGAGGGTTGAGTACAGGTAGCGAAGATCCAGCATAGATAAGACCCTTTAATCCTAACCCTGAAAAACGGGGATTGAAGAAGATCCGAATAATTACTACTTGCATGCCCTTGGGTTGAGCTTTGATGAGCACTACCGACCGCACAGAACAGAACAGAGCTCGTATGCCCTTATCGTCCGTGCATCTCTCTGCAACTGCATTATGAAAATATTATGACACAGGATTAGAACCCTACTAAAATTATCAAGGTTCCAAAACCCTAAACCCTAAACCCTAAACCCTAAACCCTACCCTACACCCTAAAATTATCAAGGTCCCTAAATGAAAGCCAAGGAGGGTCTGCGGCTGTAGGACTACAGGCCCATAGAGAAGAGTTCCGCAAAGAGCCCAACCGCCCTTCGTACCAAAAACCACGGATAATGCTTGAAAGTGTGTAAGTCTTGTTATGATTCGGTCTATAGACCTAAACCCTAAACCCCGAACCCGGAACCCCAAACCTGAAAACCCTAAACATTAAGCGCTAAACCCTAAGCCCTCAACCTTAAACCCCAAACCCCAAACCCTAAACCCCAAAACCTTAAACTCTAAAGCTTAAGCGCTAAACCCTAAGCCCTAAGCCCTCAACCTTAAACCTTAAACCCTTAGACCCTTAACCCTAGATTACGGAGTATTGGGCTCTCTAGCCTTGGGGGAGTGCGACCTGGGAGCTGGAGGGCGTTGAGTCGTTTTCCATGTTCTCGCTTGGGTTACGGTTTAGGACTTAGGGTTTAGGACTTAGGGTTTAGGGTTTAGTTCTTAGGGTTTAGGGTTTAGGACTTAGGGTTTAGGGTTTAGGGTTTAGTTCTTAGGGTTTAGGGTTTAGGACTTAGGGTTTAGGGTTTAGGACTTATGTAGGGTTTCGGGTATCCCAGGATGAAGACCGGGTCTCTGCCACAAAAAAAACCACATGCTACCCCTTCAAGACGAAAAAAGGCCATCGAAGCTCAAAGAAACCCCTAAACCCTAAACCCGATACACCCTAAACCTCCATGGAGAACAGTTCCAAGGGCCTCTAAAAAGGCCCCTTAAAGCCCCCCTTCAAGGGCCCCTTGAGCTCCCTTCAAAGCCCTCTTTGAGTACGTACTCCAAGAGCCACGGTTTAGGGTTTAGGGTTTAGGGTTTAGGACATTGTCAGGTGGGTAGTTACCGTAAAAGAAGCCTTATAGAAGGGCTATGTACCTTATAGAAGCCTTA
>CAJNJA010014404.1:0-12217 GCA_905231915.1 Symbiodinium necroappetens | reverse complement strand
AAGAATCTGCATTGAAGTCCATTTGTCGCTTCTTTCTGGCGACTTTTGGATAGGGTTTAGGGTTACAAAAAATAGGGTTCAGGGTTCAGGGCTTTGGGGGTTTACGCTCTCAGGCTTAGGGCTTTGTGTTTAGGGTTCTGGATAAGTTCTACGGTAATTAGTTCTGTGAGATTTCGAACAGGGTTTATGCGCTCGTTTTGCGTGTTTTGGTGCAGGTTGTACCAGAATTGCACAGCAAATTTCCGCCACTCTCCGGGAATTTGGGTTTTCGGGCGTTTCGCGCTCTTCTCGGCCGAAGCCTGAGGGCTATCTAAACCCCCCAAAGTAGGTAAAATAATGGCCCAAAGCCCATAAAAAGGCTATTATTCTACATACTTTTGGGGTCCAGGTATCCAGTATTCTAGAAATTCTCGGGGAACTGAAGCTTGACCTGTGGGATTATATAGATGGCACCCCAACAGGTTAAAGTTTACTTAGTCTAATCCCTTCCCCCTACCATTAAACGGGCCCCCCACCCAAAAAAAACTCGGACAGTACTTTTTTTAATAGGGGGTATGTTTATCTCTACCGCCACTCTTGAGGGGTCGTGCTCATGCTCCTGCTCTGGCTCTTGTTCCCGCGCTGGCTTTTGCTCCTGCTTCTGTTAGGTCTCTTGTGCCTGCTCCTGCTCTTGCTGTTGCGCCCACTTTTGCTCCTGCTCTTACTCCCGCTCGTGCTTTTGGTTTGCTTGCTCCTACTGTGCTCTAAGGGTTATTTGGAGCCTCGAAAC
The DNA here is from genome assembly GCA_905231915.1 of Symbiodinium necroappetens. Classification (NCBI taxonomy): domain Eukaryota; class Dinophyceae; order Suessiales; family Symbiodiniaceae; genus Symbiodinium; species Symbiodinium necroappetens. The sequence goes on along the minus strand of CAJNJA010014404.1, from coordinate 11,448 downwards.
CTCCCCCTAACTCAGAACAGGCTTTAAGGGGCAGGGATGATATCGGGAGGATTCGCCCCAATGTGTTTTATGATTAGGGGGGTGTTTCATAGATGGGGGAAGCGATTACTACGGAGGGTTGCTTCGGGCTCAAAAGGGTGGCAAAGGCCTGCTCCAAGCAGTCTGCTTTCGGGATTTTCGGGTTGGAGGGCCTAGCGCGGTCGCAGGGCTTCGAGGGATTTCGATTTGAGGGAGACTATGATCTACAAACCAAGAGTTTACCGTAGACTCTAAGCCCTGAATCCCTAACCCCTAAACCCTTAACCGCCGTTGAACGAAAAAGCCACCTCTCTTGACAAGGATTGTAGTGGGGATTCTACGACGAAGGCCCCTGAGGACGAAGGCCCCTGAGGAATGGGACGGGCTGATCAACATCTACATCCTAAACCTCAAACGAAACCCCTAATATACATATACTATTTTGTGGGGGTTCCTCACTTGAAAACAGAGTAGAACCCCAAACCCTTACGCCTCTCAGAGAGTTTCGGAATCGGGAGTTGCTCCCTGGCCTCCAAACCCTAAACCCTAAACCGCATGGCCTCCTCCTTCTGATTGCTCAGAAGCGACATGGCCGCGGAATGCTCGCGATCCTTGTTGTGAATCAGGTACCTGGGCTTTGGGCTTAGGTTTTGGGGTTTCGGGTTTCGACACTCACACTCGCACACAGCTTCGGTCTCCAGTACAGGGCTAGCCAAGAGTTCCGGGCCTAGGCTTTGTAGGCCCTCCCCTGAGATACGCTTACTTGACCCTCCTAGGCTTTTTGGCCATCTGGAGGCTGCCTAGGAGCAGGACATGGGTTTCAGGGTTTCGCGTTTAGGATGCGCTTAGGGCATCTATCATTAGTAGGGTGGGGGGGGGGGCCTTGAGACTTACACTGAACATGACGGAATGAACGAGTCAAGGTCGTCTGATTAAGCTAGTCAGAGCTTTGTTGTTAGACCTGCCGTTCTCCTTAGAAGAAGTACTGCCTTGGCGTTTGTATATACAGACATGCATGGTAACACGATCGCACCAGTTCGTAATGTCAGTCATATTCCGAACAAGCCGGATGCAGCCAAAGTGCATCGTCTGAATTATCGGCGGGAGCCTTGGTTCTTCAGCGTTGCCGCTCACCACAGTGGGCATATGTGTATTGCAGAGGACTGCCTGGCCTCGCAAAGTACATCAGTAATGCTACTATGGAGTGCCACTGACCAGCGGTAGTGTTGCCCCGTGGCGCGGTGGCAGCAGTACTAGTGCGATACAGCAGGAAAAGCACCAGCAGAACCAGCAGCACCAGTGCCAGCAGCAGTGGCGAGGAGAAACCATGATAAACAACGTCGCAACATACCCAAAGTACACAAATACACTCCTCGGGTCCTAAATCCTAAACAACAAACCGTGCTTACCAGCCCGTCCTGCTCTCTGACACCAGGAGGTTGACATGAGGATCTGAATACTCGGGGCACAGGGAACGTCATGGAGACCTACTTCTGTTCGTGCTACCACGACTGTCGCTACTCCTTGCTTCACAACCACGAAGACGCTAGCACCTCCAGGATTGAGGTCTTGGCCTGGTACTGGGATAGATACCATTGACCGAGGTCGGTGGTTCAATGTCAAGAGCTTTCCGGGGTTGATAAGCATCGGGTATGGAAGGTAGCCCGCGTCTGAGGCCTCCACGAAAGACCATCTGACTCCTAGCAGACATTCTGTCAAGCGAGCAGGGCCCGCCAACAATAGCAAAGGCTGCAGTGGAGTCTACAGGAGGCAGAAGGCATTACCCTAGAAACTCCAGTGACGTGCGGTGCACATGGGCTGGTGCACGGGTAGCAAACACACGTAGAAGTTAACAAGAAGAGAGCGAGAGAGATGGAGCCAAAACAAGATATTTACTCTACACATGGGGGTGTCTGTGTGGCGGGTGGGTGAGTGGATGGAGTGAAGTGGAGTAGAGTGGGTGTTTGAGCGAGTGAGTGACTCAGGAAATGAGTGATTGGTTTTAGCATCTTTCAGAAACTTTCAGAAACTGCAAGGCCATCACATTCACCCTCTGGTCCTGCGGAATTTTCCGGTTCAGAAGAAAATGGCCCTTGCTGCCCGGATCGCCGGGTTCAGCTCGTAACCTCGAAAGCGGGCGGTTTGGGAGCTCCCATTAATTACGGTTTCTAAAGGGCTTCCTGGTTAAGGGCCAAAGCCCAGTGACAGAAAACAAAGAGGCCAGAATGGGACCCTTTCCCCTACACGCACGACACCCGCACCCCAAATCTCAAACCCCAAAACCCACCAGAGCCTGGTCCATGATTAAATCCCCAAACCCTTTTCAGCACGGGCTTTGGGTGTATGGCATGAGACGCCAGAAAACTTGAAACCAAACTAATCCCTCAACCCTAAACCCGGAACCCTTTTTGCTGCTGCAGGCCCCTGAACCCTACACACCCAAGACCCTAAACTCCAAACCTTGAACCCTGAACCCCTAAACCCTAACCCTGAACCCTACACCCTACTTTAAGAAACCCCCTACACCCTACTTTAAGAACCCCCTACACCCTCTTTTGAGAACCTCCCCCCCCCACACCCTATTTTGAGAACCCCCCCCCCTACACCCTATTTTAAGAACCCCCCTACACCCTAAACACTAAACCCCAAACCCTAGACCTTAAACCCTAAACCCCTATACCCTAAACCCACCCTATTTCAAGAACCCCCCCCCTCCCCCCGGGAATCCGAAGCCCCAAAGGAAACCCTGAAAGGGCTCGCATGCCAAAGCGGCCTCCCCATCTCATCCTCGGGTTGCAATCGTTGTATGCTTGGGGTTGGTAGGGTTTAGGGTTTAGGGTGTAGGGTTAGGGTTTTTGGCTTTAGGGTTTCTAGGCGTTAGGCCTCATTGTGTAGGGCTCACCGTTTTGTTTTTGGGGCGGTTTATTCGGGTTTATATGGAAGGGGGGGGTTTTAGGGTTTGGGGCTTACGGCTTTTCGGGTAGTTTGTTTAGGAGTTGAAGGCTCGAGGGCCACGGGACTCTGGTGCTTAGCGTTTCGGCGCCAGGCAAGGAAGGCTGAGGCTGGGGGCTTTGGGGCTTTCGGATCTCGAGTCTTGGGGTATGGACCTGTTGTGGGGCTTAGGGTTAGGGCTTGGGGTTTAGGGTTTAGGGTTTAGGTTGTGTAACTGTTTGCGCCCCCCCCAACCGCTCAAAAGAGACACAACAAGCTAAAGCCTAAGCCCCTCGAGTCGAAATCCCAAGTCCAAGAACCGTAGCCCTAAACCCCAGAAAGTTGGAACATGGGTCTAGGGTGATTCGTGCTAGGATTCCTTACACTTCACCTTTGGAGCATGAGGATTATACTCTCTTCTTCAAGAGCCAAGCCCAAAAAAAATCAAACTTTTTAGGATGGTCCTAACATATAAGGCCAAAAAGTTTAAAGTTCTCCTATTGGCTATCTAAGTAATTATAATGTTTCAACTTTGTGGCTTGAATCCCCAACGGCTGCCAGGGCTCGACAAAGAGGAACCACTCGGGCCACTGCTTCGATGAGATGAGGAAGTACCCAGGCATCTCCTAACATCAAACCCTTCTTCAAGTAGTAGCGTTTTCTATTGGAGCTCAGCAAGGGAGTTGTCGGATTTGAAGGTTTTCACACACAAGTTTTATGCGAGCTACGCAGTTTTCGATAAGGCTCTGGGGCATAGTTAGAGCGTCTTAGAGTAGAATTACAGAGGAACTGCCCAGGGAATACTACGACCTCGGTCGTGGCCGTGTCTGGGAAGAATCTTTGATGGGGCCAGGGTCCGGATTAAGGCCTACGGGTGGCTTGGGAACTCCGGCCTCAGCTATAATGCATGCGCGGGCGGGGCGGGCATTCTTTGCATTCCTTTTGTACACTTATAACCCTAAACCAACTCCTAAACCCTCAACCCACTTATGGCTTTTCCTCGGGAAGCCTCGACTAACGGGTGCAGGGCTTGCGGTCAGGGATGTAGGCATCGTTGAGGGCTTCAGGGTTTCTAGGGCTCGGGGGGGGGGGAGGGGGGTTTGGAATTGTAGGGTTTTGCAGGTAGCCTCTGCTTGAGGTGATGGTTTAGGGTCAGGGTTAATAGTCGAGCTTTCAAGGTGAGCTTCATCGTCGGAAACCCCGGCCCAACCGCTGAAGCTCACAAGCCCCTATGCAAGGCGGGACGGGAAGCCCCCTCTTCTTCCACTGCTGGGGGCAGGATGCGATAAAATCAGTAACACTCTCTAAGAGATACATGCGTCCCATGTCACATCCGGTGCTGTTCCGAGACAGTTTATGGTCCAATATCTCATTGGCTACTCGTAGGCCGGCGGCTTCACTAATTCCGCATCCAGTCCTCGATGACAAACTGCCCTGCTTTGCCAGGCTCGCCGCGCTTGCCGACAACATGCAGGTAGCTACTGAACTCGTCCTGGTCACAGAACAGATTCAAACCCCAAGAGCCCTAACCCGAACATGGGCACCTGAATAATCAAAGTGCGGCTTGACGGCTACTATTCAATCGAGAAATGACCTTGACACAACGCCCAAACTCTAAGCTGCTCACTCACGCGCCCCCTTTTTGTCTGAAGCTGCAGCCTGCATCCCTTTTGTCTTAGGGGGTGTAGGGTTCAGGGTTCTGGGCCGGTTCGGACCATGTTTCGCCCCATGACGAAGTAGCCTTCCGAACCAAATCAAGCCCTGATGCCCTAAATACTAAACCCTAGGCCCGAAACCCTAAGCCCTAAGCCCCAAGCCCGAAACCCTAAGCACTAAACCCTAAACCCTAAGCCCTAAACCCGAAGCCCTAAACCCTAAGCCCTTAAGCCCTAAGCCCTAAACCCTAGCCCTTTCCACAGGCTTGAACTGAGCTCGCCCGGTCAGAACCCTCGCAGCACAAAACCCTAGCCCTAAACCCTAAACCCTAAGCCCTAAACCAAAGAGGTAAGGAGGCTTTAGGACCTCGAGCTCCGGGCTGCCCCTTTGAGTAAAACAAACCCAAAGACCGAAGCATCTACATCTGCACAGTTGCTACACTCCGTGGCTGTTCATCGCATGATGTCAGCTAGGGATTTAGGTTTTATTTTTTTTGGGGGGGGGTTATGGTTTGGGGCATCTGCTTAGGACTTAGGTTCTTGGTCCTTGGTTTAGTATTTAGGGTTCCAATCTACGGGAAGCCTGACCTTGTGTAGGCACTGTAGTGACTGTCGTGCTTCCCCACATACGCTTTGCTCATGATGAACCATGTAAAAAAAGGACTCCCGCTAGACAATCGGAAAGCCTGCACCCCACATGCTCAAACAGAAAGGCTTATGGATATCTTGCAATGGTGCCCGTGCAAGCCTTGATCGTGGCTCTTCTAGAAAACAACATTTGTAGCCCAGATGTCAGTTCAGGCTTGGCCCTTGCTAAGGATCCGGCTCTAAGATACCAGAAGTCACTGAAAGTAACTTTTACTGATATTGCTCAGGATGCCAGCGTTTGCTACTATTTCCACCTTACATTGCATCCCGATGATGATGGCAACTGAAAACTGCGTTCCTTCACAAGGATTCGGGGCCAGGGGAGCAGGGAATTGTGTAGAGTCCGGGGTCGATGAGCAAGCAATGCAGGGGCCTTAATATTAGAAATAGGGTTGTTTTGGGCTCCGCTATAATTATGAGAAGGAATCTTGATAAGTGTTTGGCCCCTGGTAGTATTTGGGGATGAGCCCAGAGCCTAAACCAACCATAGCTGGGGCTTCAGCACTCACAAGTGGGACAAGGCCCAGCGGGGCTTAGGGTTTAGGGTAGGGCCGGGTAGGGGTTACTTAAGGCTTTTGTTGCTAAGGGTTCAGGGTCCGTGGATCAAGTTCGGTCCGGAGAGATGATGCCGGCGAGTGCAAGCACCTGGCGTCCGTCTGCTGCACCGACCCTTGCTGCATCTGTTGCTCAGCTCATCTACGACTTCGCCGCAGAAAGCGGGGAGTGTGCTGAAAGAGGCTCAGGAGATAGAGCACGGCTTCCACCCAGTAGCCATCACTGCATCTCTGCTCCATCGGAGAGATCCCGCCGCCGGAGCTCCGAGGAAGGCCGGATCCGGGCCTGAAGCCAAAAGCCTCCAACCCTAAAGCCCTGCTCTCAAAGTCTCGACCCTAAAAAAAAAACATCTTTCGATCCCTAAGCCCCTGGATCCTTTAAAAATTCCCCCTGTTTTTTGGCACCCGGAAGCCCCAACTTCTTGCAAGGTCCTTGACGAGCCGGAAGTAATGCCGGGGCCACTGCTCCGTCGATATCAGGTAGTGGCCCTCCCTTTCCTGATCCGTCGGCTGGTTAGGGTCCCTTTTAGGATGCTTTATCTGGGACCTAAACAGGGGCCCCAATTTAGAGCCCTGCCTATTTGGGGGTTTTGGGTTTTAAAGGGTTTGGGGTTGCAATCTGGAGCTTTGGGGGTTTATGGCTCCAGGGCTGCTTCTCGGATTCCGGGCTTAGCTTCGGGCTTGCACTTTCCCGCTTTAGCCCCAGGCCCTGGACGCCCGCATAAGCGCAGGGACGGTTTGGGCATTCAGCCGTATAAAGACAGAAGGAGACTTCAGCACAACCTTCTCTGCCATGCACTTTTGTTCCTGCAACATTCCTGCTACCTTTGCAACACTCCCTGGTTTAAGCCCGAAGCCTAACACATAAACCCTTCAACCCTCAAAAACTTCAAGGTCCTAAACCAAACCGACCCCACGGCCTCTAGTCTAGAAAAACAATCAATATAGGAAACAAACGCCTGCAAGGCCACAGCAACAGCCCGTTTGTCAAACTCCTACTGCCAAACCCCTAAACCCTAAACCCTGAGCCCTTTCTTATGCAACAGGCCCCGTTGTCCAGCAGCCCGGTTTAGCCAAACACACACCCCCCGAACCTACAGCAAGGAGAGCATGCGAGCTGACACCTCCGAGGAAACTGCATTGAAATGTAAGCAAACCCTAAACCCTAGACCCCTACACCCCTAACCCCTACACCCCGCCACCCCAAACCCCCTAACCCCCTAAACCCCTAAACCCCCAAACCCGAAACCCCCAAGTAATCCCTTAAACCCTAAATCCCTAACCCCTACACCCCAAACTCCTAAACCCCCAAACCCCCAGTTATACAATCCCCTATAGACCCTGAACCCTGAAGCCCTTCAAGCCCCAAGCCCCAAACCCTAAACCCCCTAACCCCCCAATTAATCCCCTGCACCCTAAACCCTGCACCCCTTCAAGCCCCAAACCCCAAACCCTGAAGCCCTTTCAAAGCCCCAGAGAGCCTGGAAGACAAGATGTCCGGCCGGCCCAGGATCTCCGTCCCAACCGCTCACAGTTCCGCTGGGGTTGTTCCGTAGACTTACGTACCTGGGCTTCTCTGGGGGTTTAGGGTTTAAGGGTTTAGGGGCTTCTAGGGTTTAGGGTTCTAATTTAGGGGCTGTTCTTACATACCTGGGCTTCTAGGGTGTTTTGTAAAACGGTTTCTAGGGCTTTTTTGTTGAGGTTTCTAGGGTTTTAAGGGCTCTAGGGTTCAGGGTTGAAGGCTTAGGGGCTTCTAGGGTTTATGGTTTAAGGCTTGGGGGTTTCTAGGACTTAGGGTTTAAGGCCTAGGGGCTTCTAGGGTTTAGGGTTTAAGGCTTAAGGGTTTCTAGGGTTTATTGAGGCCATGGAGTTTCGTTTTTTTTGCAAAGGTTCTAGTGGGCTTCAACGATTTCACAGCTTCTGGATTGAGGTTCGTGGGTACCTTCAAGTGTCCGGGCGGGGGCTCTAGCTTTAGGGCTTGATGGTTTAGGAACTGTTCTCCAAGTGTTGTGCTGGACTTTGTAATTGTAACTCCTACCCTCGTAGAGGGTTCGAAGTACGTAGGCAGTTCAACAAGCACCGGAGAGGCTAGTCAGAGGCGGCTGTCCTTTTGTTTGGAACGAGCGGAGAACCCAATAAACAACCGCCCCTGACGCAAAATAGGCCCATAGCAAGTCCAACAGCCTTCATTCAAGCATTTGACAAAGGGAACCCTCGTTCGAAACGCCAGATAAGTACAAAAATTAGGGTTTAGGGTTTAGGTTACGATCCAAATACGGATCTCTAGGACGATCCAGGGATGTCTCAACGATCCAGGAGGTCTCACCCCTGTGCGCCTTTTCGCACCTACGCAAGCATTTCTAGAACCCTTGCCGCTTTCTAGCAACCCTCGTGAAAACAAAAACGCCTGAACCAACACAGGCAACGCCTTACAGAACCCTAAGCCCTAAACCCCTAAACCCTAAACCCCAAAGCCTTTACAGCCCTCGAGAACCCTTGCAAGAACCCTAAATTACTAAAGAGGGCTCCCAAAACACCTAAATCCAGGGTTCGGCCTTTGAGGCCAAGTCTTCACCGAGAGCAGGGTAGCCATGGTTCCATGGACCATCGCCCCTGAAGGGATGGCTCAGTCTAGCCGAATAGTAGGGTTTAGGGTCGAGGGTTCAGGGATTAGGGTTTAGGGGTTTAGGGATTAGGGATTAGGGTTTTGGGGTTTAGGGTTCAGGGTCAAACACCTACTCCTTAAACTTCAATTTGCTACCTGAGTTCACTGTAGCTTTAACTTGTGTACCCCTGCACCCTTTTTGCACAGACTTGTACATGCCTGCCCGGCTCTCTAAGCTGCTACCCCAAACCCCTAAACCCTAAACCCTATACAACCTAAACCCTAAACCCTAAAACCTAAACCCTACAACCTACACCCTAAACCCTTTTCCACAGGCTTGAACTGAGCTCGCCCGGCCAGATCCCTCGCAGCACATCGCACTCGTGGCGAGATGCGCAAGGCTAAGTACGCACAATCCTNNTGCTGCAAATCATCTCCTTGACTCTGAAACCCTAAAACCTAAACCGCTAATTAAAACCTAAACCCTACAACCTAAACCCTAAATTGTGTGGCCCCCGTTCTAGGCTTTTTTTAAGGCCAGCCCATGTGGTGGGGAGTCGGACGTTTCGGACGTGTAGGGCCTTCGGCTTCGGACTTTCGGCTCCTCGGTTTGCGGCGTTCGTCTTCAGTGGCTTGTGGGATGTTTCGGTTTAGGGAGGTTGGGGTTGAAGGTTTAGGGTTTGAGGGTTGAGGGTTTAGGGAGGTTGGGGTTGAGGGTTTAGGGAGGTTGGGGTTGAGGGTTTAGGGAGGTTGGGGTTGAAGGTTTAGGGCTTAGGGTTTAGGGAGGTTGGGGTTGAAGGTTTAGGGTTTAGGGTTGAGGGTTTAGGGAGGTTGGGGTTGAAGGTTTAGGGTTTAGGGTTGAGGGTTTATGGAGGTTGGGGTTGAAGGTTTAGGGTAGGGTTTAGGGAGGTTGGGGTTGACGGTTTAGCGTTTATAGGGTTTAGGGAGGTTGGGGTTGAGGGCTTAGGTTCTAGGGCTTAGAACTTCGGCAGTTGAGGTTCTTAGTCCTCTGAGCGCGTATGTGAGCTTTATGGCCCGCCCTGTATATCTAACCCTTAAACCCTCACTACTGGATACTACAACCCTAAAGCCGTACATGCAGAACTAAAGAAAACCTTAAGCCTAAACACACACACACACAGACAGAGAACCCGAACCCTCACACCCTAACCCTACCTACTCAACCTCGAAACTTCAACCCGAACGGAATCCCTGAAGCCCTTAGCCCTTAGAACCCCACCACTCCAAACCCCTAACCCAAACCTTCTGAAGCCTCAAAGCCTAAGCCCCTGCTCCTCCTCAAGTCCCTGAACACCCTGAACCCTAAACCCCAAACCCCTAAACCAAAGAACCTTAGCCAGCTGAGGCCGCCACGCTCTAAAAAAACACTCAGCGGCCAGCAAGCGAAAACTTGGGCCAAGCAGGCAAAGGCGCCGGGGCGTTCGGAGCGGTCGCTCCAGGACGTCGGCTTTAGCTTGTAAGCTTCGCGTTTTTTCGGGTCCAGCCATTTCAGATTCTGCCTCTGGGAAAGAGAGGATTTCTGTGCTTTCTGCTACGAGACTCGTCGACAGACAGTATGTGCTTGGGAAAACCTCACTCCGGCTCCGCTACAAGCAAGCAGCACATGCGGCAAGCCACCTAAGGGATTCGAGCTTGCGAAGATTTCCGTAAACGTTAAGCCCATGAAGACCGGAATCCCCCGGTCATCGTGTTCCTACTATGTAGGGATTCTATTTGCTGCTTGAAGCTGCCAGGTAAGTGGTTTACTGAACGTGAGCTATCCAAACCGAGCTCCCTCGAACCCCGGAAAAAGGCGCGGCTTTCTATGTGGCGATTGTATGAGGGATGTTCTTCCTTCGGTGTTTAGCGGTCGCATAAATATTGCGACGCTTCTCTTCTCTTCAGGTTTGGGGTTTAGCACGAACAGAAACCATGCTGAAGCCCTGTTCTTCTGCGCCCTCGCCGCATGCAGGGTGTAGGTTCAGGGAAAAAGCCAGACTGTTGAAGCATCGGTCTCCCCTGATCCGAAAAGCCTCTACCAGTACTTAGTACTTCCCTTTCCAGGTTCCGACTCTCTAGCTTGCAAGTTCACTCTCCAAGTCGGATTTCGCAACCCTGCCCCTCACAGCGCTGGCAGGGTGGTCTTAGCCTTGCTCTGCTCGTTCTTCATGGCACTGGTCTTTACCAGCTTGCCTGCAGCTCATACGGTAGTATAGGCTCGAGTTCAAAACTTATAACCTAGGCTTTAGGCCCTCGGATAGGAGTTGAAAAGCTACGTGCTCGGAACACACTTCGAAACCCTTTACTCCTAACCCTTAGACCCCTTAAACACTTTCTGGGCACAGACATACTTCAGCAGACTTGCGTAAACCCCAAACGGGCAGAAGCGCTGGCAAGCTCCCAACATTGGCTGCACCTTACACCCCTGAGCCAAACAACCGAGAATGGAAAACCCAGACTCCAAACCCCACATGGCACGCCCCCAAAACCCCCTGTAGAACTCCTTACAAGGCGTTGTAGAATATAGAGCCCTCCGCCGAAATGCGAACTAACCCTACATAGACCCTAAGCCCTGAAACCCTTACAACCTTCAAAGCTTCTTATGGAAGCACGCCAATATCAACCCGCATCTACCCTATATAACTCTACGAAAGAGCCCAGCGCCAAACTCGGTGGAGGCACATCGCGAAGCGAACTCCAGGGTGCTCACGGTCTCCTCCATGTTTTTAGGGTTTTAGGATTTCGGCTTCTTTAAGACCCTTGTCCGTCTCACAATGATCCCGAAAGCGGTTAGGGTTTAGGATTCAGGGTTTATTCTACAAGAAATTCGGCTCGTTAAACCAAACTGCCAGTTTGGGACATTTCTGGTTTTCCTTGGGGCATGGAGAGATCTCCTCTTGTGCTTTTCGTGGGTTTGGCTTAAAGGTGGAAACATAGTATATGTATGTGTATATGTCTATCTATCTATCTAGATGCACATGTATATAGATATATATATATACACACACACCCATCTCTGCGTGCGTGCGTGCGTGCG
>CAJNJA010014403.1:0-12217 GCA_905231915.1 Symbiodinium necroappetens | reverse complement strand
GAGATTATGAAGGGAGACAAATCCGGATAGTCGCCGGTAGGGCGCGTCATACTATCCCTCTCTTTGCACAAATTGAGAACCCCAATACTTCGCTGTTTGGGGAATTACAAGTATTATACTGAAATAAGCTTTATCTAAAATAGATTGAAACAAGGTTTGAAATTTTGAAATATATATATATATATTTATATATATATATTAGACAAAATATATTGGTTAAACTTGAAATATTCTCTAATAAAATGGTGCGCTCTTAGCCGTTTTTTTGATGCACGTTATAATAAGAATAAAAGACATTATTTTAATTAGAATGAAAGGTTTGGAGATTTTGAAAAGGATAACATAGTAATATATGAAAATAATAAGATAAATATATTTATTGTGATGAAATTAGAATTGAAAAATTGTGGTTCGATAGACTTTGTATTTTTCATCTAATTAGTAGATTGGAAATATTTTGATAAGGATAGAATATAGAAGATATACTTGAATAAGAATAATAGATTCGGATTTATTTTGATTATCGTATTTAGTTTTATCTAATTGGAATCAGGAAATTACGAAATAATTATATATCTGCTAAATAATACTATATTTTAAATCTTGAAATTGAAATAATTCTTATTTGTTAAAATAGATGCGGGCATAGATATATATATATATATATAAGTAAGAGGTCTAGATTAATATTTATATTTCGAGGTAATGGTATAGGAAGTCATATTATTAAGATTTTGACGCGTTGTTTTACGAAAATATATTGTGTATTTGTCTTTTAGTATTGAAAATTCGGTATTTAATTCTCTAAAATCGAATAAATATCTTCTATAAAATCTCTTTTCTCGATATTAAAATTTCGGAAATTTTATTACCGCGAATATGTCGTAAAATAATATTTAGAAATTTTATGATTATGAAATATATTTGTCGAAAATTATGGATTTTTTATTAATGGCATTTCTTATATCGTAAGATTATTTTAAATTTTTATAATTTCGAAATTTTGGCGTCTATAAAGAAATTCGTACAAGAAGATAAATATATAAGAAATTTTCAAAAAGAAATACGCGAAAAATAAAATTATGAGAGCGAGATACAGATATATTAAAAAAGAGATGATTAAGACAATCTTATTTTATTAGATAATTTAATAATATTTATTAATGAAAAATATAATTTCGTATAAAATTTATTTTAATATTAAGAAGAAATTTAGAAGAAATATGAAAATTAATTAAATAGAATTATAAATGAAAAAGAAACGCATATCTTTCTTGCAATCGCGAAGAATTCATAAATTTGATGCAAATACGATAGCGCATTACGAGCGTGTCCACGTACAACGATTGAATTCTGATTTTTGAATCTCTGTTCTGAGAATTTCTATAATGTGCAGGCTAGGACCGACTTTCTCTCTTTATCTTGCTCATGCCTCATTGATATGCCTATACAAATAAGGGGCATTCTTCTTGCCGGCCTGGAGGGTTGGCTCTACAGTTTATGTCGCCGCGTGCCGGCCTGGAGGGCTGGATTAGGCTGATGAACAGATTGAGAAACGGCAGGCAACAAACTTGGTGGAGTGAGCCCCTCGGTAAGTAGATACCCATATAATAAGACCCCCCTGTAGTCTCTGTCTTATGTCGACTCATACTGTAGCTGGGAATAGCACTTGCACCTTCGGCACTTTGTTGTGCCGTACTAATCATCAGACGGCGATTTGAGATTTCCTCTCCTCTCCCACACAAACCTGTAAGGAGATTCTAAGAGTGAGGTGAAGAGATTAATTTTGGGTTACGCCCTGCCGCCCTGCCCCGCCATATTTTGGGTCGCCTGCTTCGCTGTCCTACTTGCCCCCGACTCTCCCCTTGAGAGGACCCTGGGCCCCGGAGGATTTTTTCTCCCTCTGTTACTGCCCCCCTCCCCCCCCTAATAGTTACAGCTATGCCCTAACCTGCCGCCCGCAGCCATGGTAACCTCGCCACGTGAATGGATCCTGGTTGTTATCACGACTGAGCTGGTTGTCATGGCCTTCAAGGGCAGTATATAAATTGCTTCTTTTTTCAATACGGGCTTCCCTCCTATCGGACCCACACTGCTTGCTGTGCTGCGGCGGCCAATGATGACTGCTCTACGATTGGTCAGGATACGGGCTGACTGGGGTCCAATGTCTCAGCTCAGTGCTCGAGCCCATCAGGCACACTCTTGGGTGCTCCTTGCGCGGCCAGAGTCGCTGCATTACTCCAGACGAGCTGACAAAGAACTCATTTGGTGTTGTACCCAGGTCAGCATGAAGACTTCAATGAACAAAGGTAGTTATAGCCCTGACAATCATGGTCCGAACCTCGCGGGCATGGTCTAAGATCTCATTACGTTCCTCCCGTATCTAAGAGAGAAAAGCCCGTAGAAGGTAGATTATACAGAGAACTCATCTCTTCGAATTACAGATGGAATTCTAATATAACGCCCCTGCCTTCCGGTATTTTGCCTATAAATACTGACAGGTTCTGAATACTTTTACAAAACATGTAATCATATCTCGTGGCCGTTCAAACTTGTTCATGTAAAAGAGTAATTTTTAAAGGACGCCTATATTATGAAAATCACCCGACTTAATATATAATTACTATCGGTCACAAGCAGTTATATTTATCTTGTCTTTATTATACCATATTTTTTAGCTTTTTTTCCTATAATCAATTATATGACTTTCACAATGCCGGGGTAATTATATATCATAATAACAATCTCAGACGCCTTCATCCATAAATTAAAATTCTATTTATTATCATATTATTAATCTTTCTAATATTATATATAGAATATATATATATATAAGAAATCATACGTATTCATTTATCAATGAAATTAACATATTATATCATATTTTCTTCGAGTTATCTTTATCCCTCTATTTTTCAATTAATAAATAAATATAATAAATAAATAATAATATCATTTATTTTAGTCGTCTATCTTATATCAATTTTATCCAATAGACCAGAAATTAAAAATCCAATATTTATAATATCTTATTTTTTTCCAAATTAATATCAATATTTATCGACAATTCATATTTCTAGCACTCGCTATACAATTATATCGAATAAAAGAATATATCTTTATATTTATCGACGATTTTTGAAAATAAATTTCATTCATACTGGTATCTTTAATATATCGGTTACTCAACATAGAATCGAGTGGAATATTGAATTTCAGATTTTAATCTTTGCAATCTATGTCCGTAATATTCCGAATCAATTAATATTAAGACGTTATTAATCCGAATTTTGCAAAAGTATTCCTACGGCGCATCTGAAATTCACAAGAACGGAGCTCAAATTTGCCCTGTAAGCGGGTAGGGAAAGCTTCATAATTTGCGACACAAGTTCGTGCTAGCATGCTGTAGCGTGCTCCCTCGGGCTTGTTGTCCGAGAGACCATCAAGGAAAAGCTCATCAAGCTCAGTAAAATCTTGAAAGGTTCTGTGTTTTTCGTATGCCAGCTACCAGTTGCCTCAGTGAAAATCATTGGTATGCATGTATATCTAAGAACTCACTATGTATACTTCGATAGTCTAGCGGTGGTGGCGGCGACGAAAGTATCAACCAATGATCTCAATTAATTACAACCACGACGGTGCACGACAAAAGACGATGACCACGAACGATGAAAATGAACTTGACAACAGACGCCAACGACATTATGATTTGATATCGATCGTGCCCTCTCCAAGTTTGGTGGTTCAGAGAATCCTGGTCGGCGTCATAGCCATATGCTTGAACTTGTACTTTAAATGTACTGTGATGCTTGACATCATCCATACGCATCGAAGACTCACCGTCAAGACGCCAACGAAACGATTCTACATATTGGAAATCCAGAGGTTTCATTGTCTGCGCCCTGTCTGGCTTTCTAGATTCTAGATCAATGTGGGTATTGCTATGATTTGCAGCTCTAGGCAAGCAGCCCAATGGCTTCATGCCAGATCCATCTCCTTACTTCCTGGAGGTGAAGCGACAGTTGCAGTGCCTTTTTGTTCACGTTACCTGCCACCACCAGACACCGTCCATCGCCAAGTTGATATATGTACCATCCTGAGCGGTGTTTGGCTTACAAGTGCTGGAGTATGCCCAAACTCGTCTCCTACCTCACAATGTCAGGAAGAAGTAGACAACGTTTAATGGAGCCTGCAGCTTCTTTCCCGCAGCCCTGAAAAGCCTTATATGATCTTGTATTATACTATGCTACATTCTATCATATATGTTAAATTATAGTATACTATATCAAATTTTATGATACCATATTACATTCTACAGTTTTGGGTTGAACGCTTATATCGTGCTACATTATGTTAACCTCTACTCTATTCTGGTATCTTACAAGCTATATCGTCATGTTACATGTTGTTATCTGGTCTTAGCTTGTCTTATCCTATCTTATATTACATTGCATTACATTACATTATAAATTATACTATATAGTGCTATTCTATATCATGACATGCTATATCATGCTATGATATACCATGCCATACTTTATGCTATTATACTACATTATAGATCACACTATATTGTGCTACATGTTATATACTATACCATTCTACTCTGTCCTAGTCTATAACACTACATTATGTTACGCTATATTTTTATACATTGTACTACTATAGTGTATTATATTACATTATATACATTCCCTGTGTGCCTTCGGCTCCGGGCAAAATGGCCCTCCGGGCTTGGTCTTGGGCTCCATGGTTTGCAGCCGAGGAGCCGTCATCATTCTGTACTCAGAGACTGCCCATAGTAATGGTGGATGCCTGATTATTTGATTCTTGAACTTGCTTTTGTGTTTAATGTTCTAAGCATTCTCGATTTCCTAGGCCGTGAATCGGCTCATCAACGGATTCGACAACGGGGATCTGTCATCTCGATGCGTGTGCATGACCCACAAAACTTTGCACAAAGCAGGCAGCCATAAGTCTCAGAGTTCAAAGTTGCACGAGTCTCTGCATCCGAACCCGCCGCTCAACCCTCAGTCCTTTGCTTTTCGACATGATCTATCGGTACCAGCATGTTGCCATTGCCCAAGGAGTTGGTGTCCACAAAGATTTACACTCACGAGTAGATCTACTATTCCGCTTTGCATCTGTCGACCTGCATACCTACCTACCTTTCAGGACCTCTGTAGACTAGCAGCGCGGTACCAGGTCGGGGAAGGTCCTCAAAACAAATCAGCGTTGGAGGTTCTCAACACATGATGCGTTATATTACTATATTGTAATATATACGATACTATGATATTGTGGGGTCGCAGGGCGCCTGCACAACTTCGCAAGGTTATGAAGCTCAGGTCATGCGCGGAGTCAGCAGTCTTTTGGGGCATCTGCTGTTCACCGCCAGTCTCCTTAATCTAGCAGCGTCGATGGCGAGCGAAGGAGATATAGCATCCCGGCGCGGCTTCCAGCTACTTCGCCTTACATGCTCAGCCCTAAGTTACGGCAGCGCCTCCCTGGAGCCAATGATCAGCAACCGAAGCAACTTGGACTTCCTTCGAGTCGCTGCTCCCGGGATGCATGAAGTAGCCTATGCGACATCACTGTATTGTAGTCTGAGCAACCCTAAACCCTAAACCGAACCCGATGGCCTCACAGTGAAGTCGTGCCCAGCGATGATGCCGCCTTTCTTCACGCGCGACTCCCAGAGATGAAGGTCCTTGCAATGTCTGCTTAAGACGAACCAGAAGACTCACAAGACTCATACGAAAACACAGGATAATGATCATCATCCTCATCATAGTACTAGCACTAACACTAGTACTAGCACCAGCACTAGGCCTAGTCCTAATATTATTACTACACAAATACATAATCATCTTAATACTCAATACTCATAATAATCATTATAATAATTATCGTGATGGGCATCATAATGACAAGAAGCCGCTAGAACTAACACTTCCCTCGCAAACGATGTTCCGAAGAGGAGCGGATCACTTGATCGGGGTTTCCGCTTCGCGAGGGAGCTCGCGTCAAGGCTTCAGGTGGGGCTCCAGGCCTTGGAGCTGACTTTTGATGGCTTTATACCTTCTGAAGTGAAGAGCAATTGTAACATGTGCGGCTTCTAGAAAACAATTGCCCTGCGGCATGCAAACCTGTGGTAGTTGAGGCCTTTTGCGAGACAGTTCCCAACACGGTCCTCAAGGGTGAGCGCTAGGTAACATGACCTGACATGTTAAACGCCTGGAGCAAAGCCCGTTTTCGGCAAGGAAATGATCCTGAATGAGACTGGTCGAAGGCTGAGTCCGCTAAACCCCCAAACCCGAATTGGGGTTTAGGGTTTAGCGTTTAGGATTTAAGGTTTAGGGTGCTTAAGGCAAGGAGCGTTTCTCACATTCGCATAGGTATGGGGACCATCCACGAAAACGATGTCCATGGGCTCCGCATCTGCCAGCCTGAGTCGTTGGCCAAAAGTGTCCGGTTTTGGGGAAAGGGGTTGAGGGAGTTAAGGTTTCGGGCTTCGGGCTTTAAGGGTTTAGAGACTTAGTGTTTAGGGGTTAGGGTTTTCGGGGTCCGGGGTTCAGGGGTTTAGGTTTAGATCACAAGGATCAGTTCACAAGGATCAGTAAGTCAGACCCGATAGGCCAGGACCGACAGGAACGGGGTCGACCGGGGTACTGCTACGCACAACATATACCCTGAACCCTAAAGGGCGTACAGTGAAGATAGGGGACTTGCATCAGAACCACCAATCCCACGCGCGACAAGAAGAAATCTGAGCAGAAAAACCGAGAAAGTCCGGGCTTCCTTGATCTTCAGGCTCCGAGCTACAAAATTGGACCCTCCCGCATACTAAGGTGGTGGATGACGCCTACGGGCCCACAAATTCAATGACAAGCTCAAGTCACCTCAAATCAGCTGCTGGAGAGGGATGCCTGTGAAACACTCCAAATACGAAACCTCAGCCCTCAAACCCGTGCAGTGAATGTGATTATCTGTTATATCTATCTATCTATCTATCTATATTTATATCAGTTTACTAGATCTTGACCGCTCGAGAACTCGCTGAACAGCCAACGATCGCACACAATCGTTTTGTGCGACTGCAACGTGGGAACCCGAACATCTCGGATCTTCAACATTCCGAACGGTGCTCCGATCACCGGAGGAGCGCACCAGATAGCTGGCGATCGCTCTGCATTCATCCGAACGAACATATCAGACGAGATATTCCAAGCGAACTGAAAAGAAACGCGAGGATCTAGAAGTCGTCGCTCGGATCCGTAAGCGAATCCGAAGCAACTTCGATCGGCTCTTCAAGAACGGCATCATGCCGAAGCGTAGCGAAAGCCTTGAGCTTGGGCCGCCGAGCACCGAGCGGAGCGGGATTGGGGCTTTCCACACTCGGAACCGACGAGAGCTGAGGATCGGCAGCCTGGGACCTGCCTCCTCGACCCTGCTCCACGAAGTCTGGCTTCTGGACCGCGAAGGGAGCTGCGGAATGGATCAACTGGAGGGAACGAAAAGGCTGGTAGGATCTAGTCTGTTCCCACGCCGACGATCGAAAATCCGGGCCGATCGGCTGATCGCCAAAATGGCCACGGATAAAGTGATCACGGCTGTTCTTACGGTCTGTAAACTGAACTCAGAATGCCTATATACGCACCACACCGAAAATTAAGAGACATGATGACAATAATGAATATACATAATTCATAAGTACGAGTATATATTTCCACCAAGCCCTGTAAAACCTAAGGCCGAGGCCCTTAAGGCACATGCTTTCGGTGCCTTGAGCTGAAGTTCTTCAGCCAGGCTACCAGAGTCAGGCCGCACAAAGCCACACACCTCTGCCTCCAACCCTGAAGCCCAAACTCCTGTAATAGGAAAGTCCTATCTCTTTATACAGAAAAGAACGGCCCAGCAGCGCTTGATGCATCTCTTCACTCGTTGTGGCGTGCAGCTCCGCACGCGCGGCATAGGGCCTCGGCACTTTTGTGCTTGGTTTAGACAATTACGTCTTCAGAGCTTGATGACTGTAGGGCTTCAGGGCCACACATTGCAAGCTTGACAGATCATTACTGGCAGTACGGGCATGTGACAAGAACCACGATGATGATCATGATGGTCTTGACTGATGATAACCGCCAGCGAAGGAAGACACTAAGAAGCTGATCGTTCTGACTGAGGGGACAAGACTGATAGTAGCGATTCTGGGTAATGATGGATGATATCATGACCGGAGTCGTAGGTAGGACTTCTGAGCCAGTGTCTCAAACAACGGCAAACATTGCTGTGGCCCCTCACCAAACCAGCACGACCAAAATCGTAAAGCCATGGCTTTTCACGAAACGGTGAAGCAGAATGACTTTGTGAATTGGTGGTTTCGTGGGGCATTGAATGGGGTGTCCATTTAAATCAGACCCTACCCTTTCAATGCTTTGAGGGGCACTTCACTAAAACTCGCAGCCATTGCATCGGTTTCTGTACTCAAAACAGCCTCCTCGGGCACAGCTCATGGTAGCACCTTTCTTGGGGGTTCGGGATGCCATCTTGACGATTTCTGGTGCAGCAGTGCCCATGGTCCTAGCAAGTGTTGCTTACTTCGTGGCTTGATTTCTGGGGTTGCCATGTACAGGCTAAACCCAGTGTGTAACATGGCTTACCCGTCCTACCCCACATCCAATCTTCCGAAAAAATAGACATGCAGGCTTACAATGGTAAATTGCTGCGGGTGCCATGTTCAAAAATGGCTTGTAACTCCGTTGCTCTGTTGCTCTAAAGCTACGTAAAGAATGTGGTTGAAACTTTTATAGTCCTTCTCTTCGTCTATCATTTTCGCTATGTTTCAATAGGCTTGTTGCCGCCGCCGCTGCTGCTGTTGTTGTTGTTGCTGCTGTTACTGCTGCTGTTGTTGCTCCTGCTCCTGCTCCCATTGCTTTGGTTGTTGTTTTGCTTCTTGGTCGATTCTTGGTGCTGAGGCTGTGCTTCTGCTAAGGTTCATGCTCGTCCTCTTGTCGCTCTTGCTCTGGGCCGTATTGGTGTGAGTTCTGTTGTCGTGGTGGCAGCAATTCTGAGGCAATTATTCAGTATTTAGGCTTTAAGGTTGAGGTTCAGGTTCAACCGGTGTACAAATGGGGATTTGGGATTGTAGATGCAGGGTTCTGTGCTTAGGCACCGTAACAGAGCCCTTACCTCAAGCTCCCTGACTCTCCGCACAGACAGCTTGAAAACCCAAAATACCAGTTTCGAAATCCCACCCGAAACAAAGCTCGTCTGTGAGTCTCCGACGAGTATGCCTCCCTCACCTCGTCCTTGATCGTCGGATCAGCGCCGAAGTAGCGGAGTTGTGGGAAACGCGCGAGCAAATGGAGGCCTCTGAATCAAAAGTACTCGAAATGATGATAAACATGTACAGAACATGGTGGCCAAAACTGAGCGAGAGGAAACATCTCGTCTAGTCTTTAAGACTTTTCTGTTTGTGTGTTGCCTTCAGGGCTTTACTTTCAGAAAAGAGTGCATACATGGGAGGGCGGGCCTTGTGCAGTATATCCTCCAAACGAATAGACATGAAAAAAATGTCATACCTGGGACATGCTACACCCATGTGACAAGGTAATAGGTAGCAAATGGGACATGCCCACACACCAAGACATGTCAGGAGACTACATCCTAGACATCCGGTGTTTCAATTAACGCGGGGCTTGTCGGAATAAGTGTCTATGAGAACCCTAATTCTTCTGGATTGTTTGTCGTATGGGATTCACAACAGGATCCATGCTTGAGTATGAGTGATATAACACAGGGGCTTTATGAACAAAAACGAGCAGACCTAGAGCCACTCTTCCTTCATAACTCCCCCTGATGTTGATAGGATGAGTTGAAGCCACAAGGTGTCATGGAGAAGCTACGCAGACATGCGTAGGGCAATGTGGTTTGTATGACAGGCATGCACCACCACAACATTCAGGCTTGAAGTTAAGATGCCAGGCTGGTCCTGAACAGCAATACTGAAAAGCTGGAACTTTGGTTCGCCCAGCCTGTATGGTTGATGTGCACAAGCGTTACATACATGTTGGCTCGCAAGTTCCATAAACAATGCCAGTTAACTTGAAACAGTTAAATGAAATACGGTGCGCGCACACACACATATGAAAAACACATACCTCTGATCTATCATATGTGGCTGCATGCTGAAACCATATCTTCTGGATTCAATGCGGACATACTCTAAACTCGTATTACGTGGATACACATATCCCTGCATCATCATTTGGTATTAACATAGTGAATTCTACTCATGGTTTCAAACAAATGCTACAAAAATGCTTGCAAGGAAAAAAACCTAGTATATGGAATGACGGAAACCGATTCAGTACAAGTTGGTTTGGAGCTGAATGCATTTACAAGTGTTTCAGCACCCTTCTATTTCAAGAGTGATTTTCGCTATTATACACGAGAAGACACTGTAAATACGGGGCCCCCAGGGCGTCCCACCCTCTTTACTTTATGTGTTGTTATGACATATGCAGTGGCCAGGTATGCCTGTATGTGTTCACACACACACCCCTGCATCAGTACGTATATATATATATACTTATCTATCTATTTATTCATGTCTTTATTTATTCATTTATTTATGAACACGCTCATGTTCATGCTTACAGGGCCGAGCCCGTGTTGGTATTGAAACAAGCTTCAACATCTGACCGCCCCCTTTGCTGGCCAGGCGACCCATGGGCCCACAGGCGACACCCAACTCGGCCATGCGAATCTCGACATCAGGCTGACCTATCAGTTTAGGATTTAGGGTTTAGGGTTGATAGGCTGACCTGTCATTAGGGTTAAGGGTTAAGGGTTGATAGTTTGGCTGCTTCTTGAACATCAGCTTTCAGCATATTGGTTCACAGCCATCAGCTTGCAGTCATTTTTTGTGCGGGGGCTTCTGGCGAACCCAAAGCCTGAAATCATGCTGGCAAAGCTGAAGCATGGAGTGCATGGGATGGGCTCAGGAAGAATGAACCCTTAAACTGCTTTCCTTGCCTTTCTGCTTCTCCAGGCCATCCAGCAGGCGTTCGAGCACGTCGAAATGCCTGCACACATGTGGGTCTACTACACAGCCTTCCCTCATCATCCAAGTCCGACGCGAAGACGACAACCTCAGACACCCCTAAAGTAGCTCGCAGGTGTATCTATCAGGTGGGCAACATAGTGATATAGCGAACTCATCAGCTGCGCATGCTATGCGACCTGCCCATTCCACTTTGCCGAGGAGAAACTGCTGCCTGCCGTAGAAGCGCGTCTGAAAACGATATGTAGGCAGCTGGCTCCTGAGTTCGACGTCATTCTGTCGGATGCAGGGTGGCGGATCGTGCCAGTGGAGCCTTTGTGAAACTTTTGGGACCTCAAGCCTTGCGGATTTCAACCGTAAGCTGGTCCCCAAACTCTAAAATCCTAAATTCGAAGCCCTAAACCCCGAAAGGCCCAGTCTCTGGATGTTGGGATACACATCGGAGAGCTCCAGAGCCAGCTGCTTCAGCCCCCAGATGGTCCGTGAATGCTCCATGACCTTCGTCTTCGAAATGAAGAGGTACGGCCCTTGATTTTTAGAATAGGGCTCGGGGGAGAAAGCACTCTTTCAACAAGAAGCCTGGTGAGGAATAGCACTAGTAGTGTAGGCCCCTATCTTGGAGTTTGGGCCGTTTGTAGCTTGATTGGAAGCCGGCCCTCCAACTTGCAGAGCTCAAGGTGAG
Source organism: Symbiodinium necroappetens (assembly GCA_905231915.1). Classification (NCBI taxonomy): domain Eukaryota; class Dinophyceae; order Suessiales; family Symbiodiniaceae; genus Symbiodinium; species Symbiodinium necroappetens. The sequence goes on along the minus strand of CAJNJA010014403.1, from coordinate 470 downwards.
ACAAAGACCAGGCTTCCGCCCGTAAGGGGGGGTCGGGAAACTCCGTGAAGACTGGAACAACCGACACTCTCTTTAAGTCTTTGATTGTCTTTCAGGCTTGTGGATTTTGAGATGAGGCTTCGGGTGTTTTGCCCTGAGACCCGGAAATCAGCCGCAGAAACAAACTAACAGCCCTAAACGCCCTGAAAAACCACAAAAAAAACCTAAACACCCTTAACAAAACCACTTAAAACAAACACCCTATTAAAAACACAACAAAAAGCCCAAAAAGAAAATCCACCCCCAAGAAAAAAACCCACACCCCGAAGCCTGGCGTGCCAGGATCCCGAGCTCCGTGGCCAGGCGAGCCAGGGCGGCATCCGCCCCGAAATCCGAAGCCAGGGCTTGGAGCTCCTGCTCAGGGCTCTTTTCTTTTTTTGTTTTAAGGTTTGGGTCCTTCTTTTTTTTTTTGATTTTTTTTTTTTGGGGGG
>CAJNJA010014402.1:0-12218 GCA_905231915.1 Symbiodinium necroappetens | reverse complement strand
GGTATAAGGTTTAGGGTATCGGGTTTAGGGCTTAGCAAATAGGGTTCAGGGTTTATGTCTAGACAAACAAATGAAGCTGAGGAATCAGGAGCACCTTGCCGGGGCAGCCGCCGTCCCTCAACTGCACCCGTGTTGCTGAAGTGACTGCATGGGGCTTGCACTAAAGCCTGTAATGCCTATAAGCCCTAAACTCAGAGAGGAAAGGGCCGTTAAAAACACACAGTTTCTAAACTCAAGAGACTGCACTGGGGTTCAGGGCTGAAGGATTGACTGAAGCCTTTCTTGGGATGCAGAAGTCTGCGGAGCTGGCATCTTCTGGGTAATGTAGGGCTGGCCGGGGGTTTGGACATTCGTTCCACTTCGCTTCGCGCTAGGGGTTTTAGGCTTGAAAGAGGTTTCGGTGCAATTGAGGTTACGAGTTTACAAGGAGGTTTAGGATTTGGCTTAGACTTCTGAGGATGGCCTTGTTTCGAGCTTGTGCGCAGCGGCGCGTGGTCTTCTCTATTCGAACGCCGTCAGCATTGGCAAGGACTCAAAGAGTTCCAGGTTCAAATCATGATGGTTGAGCCTTCATGTACATGTAACCTAAAACAAACTGCAGGGTAGACAGAGTAACTTCAGTTATAAGCTACGAACTAGCTAAATGTCCTGGCTCCTATACCAGCATGGTCACACATACACAATGAAAGCCCTAAAGCCCCAATCAAACCCTGAATCCCAGATATATGGAGCGGTTTCATGAGCCCCTAACTTAAAGAAAGGCCTTAGCACCACGCTCCGACAGCGGAGGCAGTAAATGCTGGGCGCCTGAACTGCCAGAATATCGCGGACGCAGGGCGCCGCTGCCGCAAGCAAGCAAATCGAAAATCTAAGCCTTAAGCCATATAACCCAATGAACCCTGAAGAGGGCCTGAAGGAAACCAAGGTCTTCCCCGAAGCCCCTATTAACCACGAAAACCTCCACCCGCAGCCCCGGCCGGGTTTAAGGACTTTGAGGCTATGAGTTTAGGCGTGAATGTCCACAGCCCAAAAAAACCGAAAAAAAACAAAAAGCCAGCCTTAACCCCTAAACCCCCTAAACCCTGAACCCTAAACCCTAAACGCAATTGTTGTGTAAGTCCGAGAGCTCAGGACATATCGGTTCTCTTCATGTATGTTCGGACATACGGGACGTACATGTAAATATTTTTGGAATTTGCATGTGTGCATAGACACACATATCCATATATATATATATATATGCACATACAGACATATCATGTGCAAGTTTATGTTTGTATTTGTGTACATATGTCTTCACCTCTACACATCTGCCTCTGTCCATATACATATGCATATAGAATACATACATGAACACAGAAGACGATCATGATCTAACCCTGCAACCTGCTTCAGCAGGTTCCAGCCCGTTGCTTAGCCACCGGTACCAAGTTTGTCCAACCGCTTTGAATAATCGCAGCCTTGCCCATTTTACTCGAGCCATTTGCATGAAGTACCCTTACAATGCAAGTATACAAAAAATACCGCCCTCGGGATCTACGGTCTGTACACAGTACTCAGTACCTGGTCCCTGAACATAGGGCTTTCGGCGGACAAAAATGGGACCAATCCTAAATGCGGATCTACATGCTTGCGGGGCCATCGCAGAATACTGTACCTGTTCAGCTAAGAGGGTTTGGTCGGGGTCGCGGGTAAGCGCTGCGAGCAACCTATAATTGCCTCATTCTCAGCAGCCTACACTCGCTCAACCAATCAAAGCACTTTCCCAGGCATCCTGCTCTTGCGGGAGCGCTTGAGTCAATGGCCGCTCGCTCGAAAAGGCTCGATTTCGGGTCCAAGCGTTGGGGGGGGAGATAGGGGCCCAGTCCGCTAAGGAACTTGCCGGCAGACCGGCACCCAAACACCAACCCAACATTTCTCAGGATATTATTCCCATAATCCCCGTTATGCGCATAAGACACAAACTCCCGAGCAGCCCGTGAAGGAATCCTTGTAGGAATCCATATAGACACCCTCAAGGAGAACCATCAACACCGAAGCCCTCAACCCTAAACCCTAAGACCCTAAGACTCTGAAGCCCTAAACCCGCAAGGACACCCCTACCCACAGGCCCCTAAGTAGTTCCTTTTTGGGATTTCCTTATAGGATTCTAAATACAAACCACATAGGAACTACTATGGAGCCTATGGGTAAATGCTCCTTTTCGTTGCCAGGAGTGCCTTGGACGACCGACCAAGCCGCAGCTGCGGAAAAGACATCAGCGAGCCGCGCAGCTGCGGCTTAGGGTGAAGGGATTACATAGGGCTGAGGGTTTAGGGATTAGGGTTTGGGGTTGAGGATTCAGGGTTTTTTAGGGATCAGAGTTTGGGGTTTAGGGTGCAGGGTCCTGTTGGCTCTCGAAGCTGAGGGCTCAGAGCTTGTCCAGGATATTCTTTTTTCAGGGATCGGGTCTTTGGTGGTTGATGGGGGTTCTAGGGTGTTTTCGGGGAGTTTCGAGTGTGGGGGGAAGTTGAGGGTTGGTGAAGTTTCATAGGGCCACTTTGGGGTTTTTGGGGAGAGTCTTGAGCTTATACTACAGAGTTTAGGTCTGACAGGGCTTCCAGGGGAGATAAGGATTTGGGGGTCCTGGGTTCAGGGTGACAGGCGTGTCTGGGTTAAGGGCTCGGGGTATCCATCGCCACTTTGACTGCCTCGAAATGCTCTGAGTAAGTCTCGGACTAGTTGCTAAGCTGCGAAGCTAAACCCTAAACTTAAACCCTAAACACCTAAACCCTAAACCAGTGACTAACGTTGTTCCCTTCATTGCCTTATCAAAGCCTTCTGGCAATTGCTAAGGCCCAGACCGGGATCCACGGGCCCCTATAGAACCCTTAAAGGACCCCTGAAAAGGCAAGTGGAGATCCCTTTGGCCAGGACCACCCAAGTACCCGTTCATAGAGCCCTTGTGGTCCTGAATAGTGGGTATTCAGAGTATATTCGAGGATAGTTTGGGAGTCAAGGTAAGGATCCCGCAACAGGCATTCCTCCCGTTTTCGGTCTTCGTCTCGCGGCCGAGGTGGCGTCAGCTCGAGAAGATCATGGAGCAAGCGATGCAGTTGCAGCTTGCAGCTTGGGTCGCACCCTAAGGCCCTAGACCCTAAACTCCAAAATCCTAGGCCCTAAAGCCCTAAAGCCTACAACCCTAAAGCCTCAACCCTAAGCCGCGCCCTGCTGAGTAGCCTTTGAATCTTGGAGCTCTCGTTCTGAACACTGCTACGCCGCAGCAGTTTTATGCTTCTAATTCTGATGCCCCTACCAGGAGCCCAAGACGTCAGCTTATGTCGTCTATGAGTCTGTGAGCTTCACCATAGTCTACCTGTGAGCAGTCCCAACAAGCATGTCTTTAATATGTTTGAATACTCTACTGTAGCGATGTTCCGGTTCTGGGCTTTGGTGTTTGCCATGTTTTCGGGGGCTCGGGCTCAGCAGGTGAGGTATTGTGGCTGTTGAATTACGGGTCTAGAGATCTGAGTCCTAGTCTGAGCACTCCAGGAACGGGCTGAGACGTATCCATGAATACACCTGAAAGCACATTCTGAAGCCCCTGTCTTACTCTCTTCATGCTCAAGGTACAAGCATAAAACCTTAAAGCTTAAAATCCTTGCCCCCTTTACAGTCTAAAGGCTTCAGGTGATTGAGGCATGTAATTTGGGTACTAGTATTGGGCTCTCTTTGAAGGGCCTCGAAAACTAATCCCAAAGAAGTCCGAGCCCCAACAGATCCATGTCGGCCGCGCCACACGTACTCAAACTTGGAGGTCTAGGGTACCGATACTTTTTTTCGTTAAGAGATGACTTTCCTAAATTTTGGGCATTTTCTTAAATTATTCATCATAAGGAATGAAAACAGGACCCTACCTAATAGCAGGTTCTGGTGGCTTGTGGCCGGGAGTGGGCGCTTTGCTCGTTTCAGCCCAACCCTTAAAAGGGCACCGTCCAGGGAACCAACAAACGAGCCTTTAAAGCCTTGAAAAAATGCTTCAGGAGGGTGGCCGTCGTTCAGAAGCATGCACCGGTTGAGGGTTATGGGGTTTGGGATTTAAGGTTCAGGGTTTTAGAGTCAGCACCTACGAATCGAAGCCATATTGGCGTTATAAGACGATGGAGATTCAGTAATCCTCCGGCACTGTAGACCCTAAGCCCTACACCCGAAAGCGTATGCCATCGTAAGCCCATGTCCATGTACTTCAGTGGAGCAGGCGCAGCTGAAGAATCTTCGAGTCAGGCCGCCGCAACAGCGTGATTTCACATTGAATTGGGGCGCATCTCCCGAAGCGGTAAAGATGGCTACGACCAAACCGACGACGCAACATGCAAGTAGTCAAGCGAAGAGGGTCTTCACAAAGCTCTAAGATGATCAAGATAGTTGAAATCAGCCAGGAATGCGTCCGTTGACGAAGCATCACGGAGCTTGGGCACTCAGTGATATTGTGCTGAGAGGGGTTAGAAGATGCAACAACTTCAGCCATCCTTCCTTGCTTTCCGGCTCTGTCTGTTTGTCGTCATTGCTTCTCTGTCTCTGTCTGTCTGCCGGCCTGGCTGTCTGTCCGGGTGTAAATGTGTCTGTGTGTGCGTGCGCGTGCGGGTCCCAGCCTCTTCGCCTGTGTTCTTGTCTGTCACTCTGCCTGTCTACTTGTCTTCCGTCTCTGTATGTGCTGCATGCATGCTTGCATGTATGTATGTACGCACGCATGTACACATTCACGGATGGATGAACTGATGGATGGATGCACGTATGTACGTATGTATGTATGTATGTATGTATGTATGTATGTATGTACACACACACACTTGTATGCATTCATGGATGGATGAGTGGATGGATGGATGGATGGATGGATGGATGGATGGATGGATAGACGGATGGATGGATGCTCGTGTAAGAACATTGCGACAGCAATATGCTTGAAACTCGAACCAGTCCAATCGAGCTAGAAAGTCAAGCTGCCTTGCCATGGCGTTGTCCAGCTGCTAGTAGGAAGGACGAGAGCGAGGAGGCGTAGCTGCTGCTAGGTTTGACCGGGTGCCGCATCTAGCGAACTGAAACTTTGGCTCGCACCGCTCACCTATACGACATTGGTGGGCGCTTTCCTGTCGCCTTGGTAAAGATCTGGCACTCTAAACCAGAAAATGTGACCTTACATCACGAAGCAACCGAATCTAAGGGCCGCTGTACTTCTCCGACTTCTCCTCTGCATGAACGACCCAAACTTTCGAGCGGCATCGCCGGCGGTTCGCCTATTCGGACATCACACAGACATCGCCGCGGTTGTGGTAAACACAGCTAGCTTCGCAGCATATCCTCCTTCGTCAACAACAACCTTGACGCGACTTTCACCAAAACCCATATCCCTAATTCCTAGACCGTAAACCTGCTTCGGCAAATCCACGCACAGTACCTGTCGTGCTCGCAACTGAGGTACCTTGCTTGACCGAGCGGGAGCATCAAGTGCCTCCCCCAATCCAGGATTGCGATTGGGACATACCCTAAACCCTGTATAAGCTAGCATTGACCATTTCCACTTTCTGACCATGCACCACCCCCTAGCACCCCAACCACAACAACCTATACCTCAACTCCCACCTCACCACAAACCCAATCCAAGACTTCAACCCAAGACCCCCAAACCAGAACAACCTATACCTCAAATCCCCATCTCACCAAAAAACCCAACCCAAAACCCACCTGACCTGAAGAACAACATCATGAGAACCCCTTTACTCCCATGGAAAAATACCATACTCAAACCCATAGACCCGCACCCCCATAGAAAACCCGATAGTATCAACCCGAAATTCCTAACCCTAGAAACTGGAAATGGTCTTCTCAAATTACATACCTATCACAAAGGTTTAGGTTTAAGGTCGAAGCGACCACAACGATACTTGTAGCATAGCCTGGGCTACTTGTCCAAATTCCGTTTTCAGCTTCAAACGCACCCTCACTAGAGCATTTCTTCCTTCATCCATCCCTCAGCGGGCCATCCGGTTGCCGAGTGCTTCATCCGGATATTGTATGTTAGTAGTATCTCAAATATGTAATCCGTCCATTGTATATTCTCCTTCCCCTTTTTTCATCGGCTTCACCTCTCCTATATAATAAATGTTTAATGGTTCGGATGGTTTGGGGCTTACCTTGTTATCTTGTTCGGGCATACTTCTCAGCTACTGCATCCCGTGATCCTCGCAGGAAGGCCCTAGATTTTCAAAGGGTGGTTTTGGACCCGCGGCACAGTGACTGCAGCGTCAACATTCTGGATCAGTATCTATAAACCCTAAACCCTAAAACCCTACACCCTAAACCCTAAACCCAGAGTCTAACCACGTTTCCCTTTGAACCTGAGCACCTGAAGCCTGAAACGCCCGCTACGCTAAACCCTAAACTCTAACCAACCAAGCCCTAGACCCAACAGCGTCCGAGGCGCAGGCCCGGCCGATGAGGTTGGCAACGTTGGGTTCATGTCAGTTCGAAGTGAGCACATAGCATCCAAGCCCCAAATAGCCTAACACCTCCAACTCACAGACAACTATAAACACCCTATAAACCCTAAACCCTATAAACCCTAACCCCTACAACCCTATAAACCCTAAACACCCTATAGACTCATAGACCCTATAAACCCTGAAAACCCTATAAAACCCTATAAACGCTATTAAACCCTATAAACCCTACAAACCCTACAAACCCTACAAACCCTATAGACCCTAAACCCTATAAACCCTAGCCGAGTTGAGCTGATAAGTGATGCTGCACGTTTATCACTCGTCGGCAAGCCCCAAAACGAAGGCAGGAACAAAAAGGGGGACTAAGGTTTAGGGTTTAGGGTTTAGGGGACTAAGCAAGTGGTAATCGGGGTGTGAGGTTCCTCACTCAGTACGTGTATTTAGGCCAGAATAGAGCCCCAAACGTTGTTCTACACCCTCCTAAACCTTCGAAAGTAGGGCTGTGCGCAAGTCTGCCCCAGAAATGCTAGGACGGGCAAAAACTGTTCACCTCAAGGATGTAATAAATTGGGCAACAAATATATCTTTACATGCCTAGACGCGGCTTTCAATAAGACCTCATGAGGTACGTGCTTTCCATGCTTCACGGCACCAAGACCACCGAAAGCAGATGTTCGTGAAGCATATACTGACTGGTTCTTAGTAGGGAATGGGGGGAATGGGTTATTGGGACTACTATAGGGGACCTTAAGGGACTATCATAGGGATCCATTCCCCCATTCCCTACTAAGAACCAGAGAGTCTAAAGCTGTGCTGTGTTTTGTTTCCGATGCAGGAACAGCCTCTAAAGATGAGCCTGGACAACATCATGGAGACATTGAAGGCGCGGTGGTTTAGGGCTTTAGGGTTTAGGGGTTTAGGGTTTAGGGTTTAAGGCGGCACCATGTTCAGACTACGGGCCCAAAATTCCGGAAGCTATCTTATGCCTTTATGGGGTTTCGGGTTTGTGAGGTTGCAGGTTGTTTGGTGCAAGATAGGTTATTTTGTGGTTTTCGCCTAGTCACAACTTCCAAGTGTAGACTTTGCTTCAACAAACAATAGAGAGTCCGTGGAAGCACTGGCCAAGCAATCGATCACCGCAGCGTTGAGTTGTTCTCCGCATACAGTGGAATGTTACGATTTGAGGAGCTGGGCAAGCTCGGCAATATTTAATTTGAGATATTGCAAGCCGGCACACATCAACCTCCCCTGTTCTGTCCGTTGAACCGACAACCTAAAAGGATGTAGCGTGTTGCCTCATGCTCTCAAGGTGGCGCGCGCTGCTGTGGCTGCCGGTCGAAAGGCATCTCGCCGCCACTGCAAGAGATGTTGTTACATTACTTGGCATTTGTCTCGGAGATTCGTGTGTGTTCTATGCAAGTAATTCCATGCTCGCTGTGAGCGGCGCAGATTCCTCAAGCGGACTTTGGTCCGTGTTACCCACATCACGGAAAAGCTCTTGTCGTTCAGTTTCCTGATAGCACATCGGCCGGCAAAGTCAGTAAATACAGGTTTGGCTTCGCATGCGATGTTGTCAAAGCAGATATGTGATATGTGCTCAAACCAATTTCCAGGACACATCTAAATCTGCCACCAGTTCTGAATCTCCCATATATGTCTCCGAACGAGCAAGTGACAACAGTCCTTTTATTTATCCATTAGTTCAGTGATTCTGCTATTTCATAATGGATCTGAACCTCAGAAGGTTGATGCGGCTTGTTTGTACCCCAATCCTCAACAAATCATGTTTAAGTCCAAGGTTGCCCACGCGTTTTATCGCGTGGTACGCTGTAGTCTTGATCCCAAACCCTGACACCCCCAACTTCCGGTCGAACCCCGAACCCCAAACCCCAAACCCCAAAAATCCCTAAACCTCTAAACCCTAAACCCCAAACCCTTAAGCCCTAAACCCCTAAACCCTTAAACCCCTAAACCCTAAAACTCTATGTTCGACTCCCTGAGCCGAACCTGTGCACCCAACTACTATAGAAGCCTCATCCTCCGTGTTCCCCATTCTGACTTTACGATTACACATTTCCGATACGGTTTAGGGTTTAGGGGTTAGGGTTTAGAGGTTAGGGTTTAGGGTTTCAAGCTACTTGGAGGTTCATGGGTAGTTATAAGTGGGGATATAAGTAGGGTAACTATAGTTCTAACCCATATTCAGGGACTTATAACCCCACTTATAACCACCCATGAACCTCCAAGCTATTCTAGGCACCCCTATATATTTTCAAAGTCTAGACCCTGAATCCATGCCCCTACATAAATGAACATTGCTTTGCGATTTCCCTGGGTCTTGAACCTTGTTCTTTAGGGATTTGGGTCGATGGGGTTTCTGCTCCCGGTTTAGGGGTTTCGGGTTTAGGGCTTCGGTTTTCAGGTTGAGGTTTACACTTCGGGAAGCCCAAAATCAGGCAGAAGATGTTACAGAAAGCCACCGAGTTTAAGTGTGGAGCTCTTACAAAACGGCGCATTTGCCCTACACCCCGCACGTTTCGAACCCTGACACCATTATTACATATTCATACCGAAGAGAGCAAAAGAAAAACTTTGGAAGTTCGATGATCGCGAGGCGCTGCTGCAGGCAGTTGCTGGCGAGGCGCGGCTGTCGGCTGTTGGTTCAGGACCCAGGAGACTTGGGGTGCAGGGTTTGTGGTAGCAGATTGTACACCTTAACCCCTGAACCCTAAAGCCTAGGCCTAAACCTTAAATTCTAAACCTTCTAAACCCTCAACCCTAAAGGGCTGCACTAGCGACGGCTAGCAAACTGGAAGCGGGGAAGATCGAGGGTTTGAAGGCGTCGTGGTTTTCAAGATCCCTGAGCCCGAGTTAAGCCAGCTGAGGTTTCGACATCCTAAACCCTAAACCTAGTGGCTATGGGTCAAGTCCGTGTCGGTACCTGCCTACTTTTTCTCGCCCAGCTCACTCCCCTTCTCGGACTTGCTTGTAATATATGGGCCAGAATAGTTAGGTAGTTTTTTTTTGTGTGTGTGTGTTATATAACAAACAACATCAGGGCCCTGAGGTAGACAATTCGTAATTATCAGGCTCTTTACAGAGAAGCCGCCAAGTCCGAAGTGTTGCTACTTGACGATAGGCGCCTGCTCCTTTGCATTTTGTTTTGGAGTGGCTACCCGTAAGCCCTGTGACCTATGAACCCTGAAGCCACTCGTTTTGGATGCGGTATTGTATGTGTAGTCTATGTTGGCCATATGTAGCCTTCTTGATCATGTTTTCGGCAACTTTCTCCATGACCCGGCATACTGGTACAGTTTACACCAGCTAGTGCTTGCGCGATAACAGCACAACCTTCCCAGCGCGCGCAGGCCAATTAGGTTTTAGGGCTTAGGGTTTAAAGGTTCAAGTTACCCTAAACCCTAAACTAAGTTTCTGCAGCAAACCTGTTCATTTGTTGTTCTGCAGCTGGGAGTTCCTGTTGCTAACGGAGTTTGCTCGGGGAGGTCCACCGGGACGATGCGACTAAAGCAGTTTATTGAATAAGGAGATCCATAGAGGGGGGGCCATTCTACAAAGAGTGTTTAGGGTCCGGGGTTTGGGGTTGCAGCCCGCTTGCAACTGAAACCTTTATTGCACCCTAAACCCTAAACCCTAGACCCCTAAACCCTAAACCCTAGAACCCTAAAAACCCTAAACCCTACAACCCTAAACCCTAAACCCTAAACCCTAGAACCCTAAACCCTAAACCCTAAACCGTAACCTTTATTGCAGAAGTCTTCGCCTGGAGGTCATCAATGCCATGACCACCAGGGAGGTGCTAAGCTTTAGCAGCACCAGCGCCCTTCTACGAAACGCAACCTGCGGAGGCTGGTTTAGGGTTTAGGGCCCGGTTTAGGGTTTAGAGCTTAGGGTTTAGGGCCCGGTTTAGGGTTTAGAGTTTACGGTTTAGGGCCCGGTTTAGGGTTTAGAGTTTAGGGTTTAGGGCCCGGTTTAGGGTTTAGAGTTTAGGGTTTAGGGCCCGGTTTAGGGTTTAGGGTTTAGAGTTTAGGGTTTAGGGCTTCGGGGTGCTAGCTGGTAGCCTGCACCCGAAGCCCTGTAATCAAGCCTTTCTGACTGACTAACCCGAACCCTATGACTGACGCGTTAGCAGTAGAATTCCTTATTGGGACTTTCCGAAAATTAGGGTACCTTATTTTTGGGTCCTTATAATAAGGATCCTACTATTTAGGGTACTTTATTAGGGTCCCCTATTTTCGGAAACCCCCAATTGGGTACACATGGAGATACCAAACCCCTATTCCGATTTGTTCAATGCCGCCATATTATAGAGCTACTACCAACTGACTTTCTAAACCCTAACAGAAGTGCCCTAATCTCGGGAATTTCATAAGAAGAACGGGGGGTGTGGGGTACATTATACTTTACTTATCGTATTGAACATCAAAATAGTATGGGTAATTATTTGGCCCCGTATATCAACAGTTTAGGGCTCAGGGTTTAGGCTAGGGTTTGGAGGTACGTGTAACATGCTGTAGCTGTAGCCGTGACCATAAGGGCATATTGCTGTTAACTATTCCGACCTTCATATTGTGTGAGTAATCCGGAATCCTCAGAAACCCTTCTACCAGGGACTACAAGTGGATTTTATTGCCAACTCTTCCGACATTTGTATGATGTAGGCCCGAAAATACGACGTAACCCTCATGCACCTTGAATGGAAGAAAATGGGCTTAAGCCAAAAAAAAGTGCTCTATGTAAGCACGGTAAACCCTCGACTCCACAAAATCCTAGATCCCGAACCCTGAAGCCCAATTAAGCCCTAGACCCTTAGCCCTACCCATAGGCTCCATAGTCGTTCCTTTTTGAGGTTTTTGCTTTAGGATCCTGAAAGATAATCCCAAGAAGGAACTACTATGGAGCCTATGGGTACATCCTAAACCCTATAAGCCCAATCCCTAACTCCCAAACCCGCACCAATAACAAAAAGAAAGCAATCCCAATTATAATATAATACAATATAGTACAATATAACACAATATAATATAATATGATATGATATGATATATAATATGATATAATATACTATACTTTACTATGCTATAATGTAATATAATACAATATAATATAATAGAATATAATATAATAAACGGTAAGCCCTCTGCAGATGGCGGGCTCCTCCTGCCATGCCTGGATTCGGTGCCAAGAGAGCCTGGCGACCTCCGGCGATTCCTGCACAGGGCCCGCTCCGGGGTTCGGAGTTTAGGGTTTTGGGGGTGTTGCAGTTCAGGGCTTAGGGTTTTGGAGTTTAGGAGTGTAGGATTTTTGGGGTTGGGGTTTGGGGTTTCGGGGTTGTGCGGCAGAGGGTTTGGGGCAGGGCTCCAGGTGCCGACCACAGTGGCTTACAGGGCTACGCATCAAGATGACTAGTGAGCTGCTATGTAAGTAGAGATGGTTCTTGGTGTTCCACAACTTGCACTTCTTGTCCTTGCATTTGCGAGCTCTTATTAGTTCAGTTCGAGTCCGAGTTTCGGCGTATAGAGATCAGATCTTCGATTCCCCAGCGAGTAGCAGGGGTAGCTACCATCGAACTTATCCCTGCGGGAATACGGTGCTAAACCCTAACACCTTGTGGGTGATTAGCTCGGGCGGTGGGTGGGTTCTTAACTAAACTCGGTTCGCGTTAGGACCTCTGCTGCCGAGAGCCAGCATGACCCCCCCCCCAAAAAAAAAAAACAC
>CAJNJA010014400.1:0-10204 GCA_905231915.1 Symbiodinium necroappetens | reverse complement strand
ACACACATACACACATATACATATATACATATATACATATACATATACATATACATATACATATATGTATAATATGTTGTGTACATATACCCACATGTGCAAACACAAGCGTAGGTTTGTTTATTATGCAAAAGTTCAAAGAATATCCGCCTGCCTCAGACAGAAAAATACAGAAAGCGTACACTCTTGGTAACCTCTACCATTCTCAGAAGGTAAGCAGCACGAGTTGTGTTGCAGATCCCTTCTACGAAACTCTCTTAGTAACCTAAAACCCCAAAGTATCGAAAGATAAAAGAATTATGCTGCTTGTGCATTACATTGACGAAGTTTTCGCAGGGGATCCAACCGTCAAAAAGTGCCTCAACCTTAGCCCTACACATAAACCCTAAACTAAACTCTAGATGCTAGAGCCAGCTCTCCGAGCCTGAGCACCCGGCTTTTGGGTCTCTGCAGGAAGGAGGGCTCCAAACGTACAGACCTGGTGCCTGCCCTGAGCCTAGCTGCAAAGACAAGCAGCAAGCAGGATTTATGCAGTGCAGCTGAGAAGCGTCGAGGTAGACAGTCTGAGGAATCTAGCCATGCCAGAAGATGACTGCGGGAAAACCAGGGCAAACACTCCCAGACTCGGAATCTGAGATCAGCACGAAGACTTGAAAAGAACCCCCGAAACTCTGATCCCCAAACCCCCAAAACGGAACCCCGAACTGCTCCCTGCGCCTCGTGCAGCCTTGAGTGGGAGCGGGGCAGCGGCATGCTCCGCGCGCTGTCGCAGGGAGGATCGAAGTTCGGCCAGCCTGGGGACCCGCTTTCTAGCCGGTAATATAGGGGCCTTCACCTTTTAAGGGCTATACTATAAGGGTTCTATAAGTCTATAAGGGTTTAATTATAGGGGCCTTCACAAGTAGAAGAGGGTTTGGGGGTATACTCTACTATAATAGAAGCTATAGCCGTGGTTTAGGGTTTAAGGTTTAAGGTTTAGGGGTTTAGGGCTTAGGGTTTAGGGTTCAGGGGTTTAGGCTTTAGAGTTTAGGCTTTAATATGGTCCCGCTTTCTAGCCGTAATATAGGGGCCTTGGCAATTAGAATAGGGTTTGGGGGTATACTCTACTATAATAGAAGCTATAGCCGTGGGGGCCTAAATAATCACCAATACTATTTTGGGGGGTCCTTATTATAATTATAGTAGAGTATATCCCCAAACCCTGTTCTAATTGTGAAGGCCCCTATGTTAAAGCCTAAACCCTAAAGCCTACACCCCTAAACCCTAAACCCTAAGCCCTAAACCCCTAAACCCTAAACCCTAAGCCCTAAACCCCTAAACCTTAAACATAGAGGACTGTGTGGTCGTGATACAGTACTATGTAGTCGTATATACCAGCTTCCTTTCAGAGGCATGCTCCAATCTATACCAGATGTCGTGCTCACCAGCATCCCTGTCGGCAGACTAAGTCATCACCCGTCTCCTTCACATTGACCTCTTTGCATCCCACATGTTTCCCGCTTCCCAAAGTCCATATCTCCTAACTACGCCATATGCCATATGCACTTCCCTAAACCCTAAACCACCATAAACCCTAAACCGTGGAAGTGTCCACAGGACAAGACCCGAGGCACCCCCGGCATCTCAAAGCTACAGAGTGATGGGTCGGAGAGGAGTTTACCGACTCGACTCTGGCTGTGGCTTTGGGTAGGGTTTAGTTTTAGGGTTTAGGGTTTGGGGTTTATGGTTTAGGGTTTAGGGTTCAGGGTTTAGGGTTTAGGGGTTAGGGTTAATTTAATCCGTGTGTTTGTATATGAAAACTTGATGTGTTCTGCAAGCAACATGTTCCCCAAATCCCTGAACCCGAAACCCTACACCCTAAATCCCTATACCCTAAACTCCACTCCACACGTGCTTCGGTCCAACACCCTAAACCCAAAATCCCAAAATCCCCAAACCCTACATAACTACCTAATCCCTGAATCCCCTGCCCTAGAGCCCCTGAATCTCTAATCTCTAAGTCCCTAAACCCTTAAGCCTTAAACCCCTAAACCCTCGATACCTAATCCCTATCTAACCCCTAAATCCCTATCTAACCCCTAAATCCCCAAACCTTACATCCCGAAATCCCTAACCCCCTAACTCCCCACCCTCCCCCTAAACCCTAAATCCCAAACCCCAAACCTTAAACCCTAAACCCCAAACCCCAAACCCTAAACCCCAAACCCTAAACCCCAAACCATAACCCTCCCAACAAAAAAAGGAATCGAGCTCCGGGCTGGGAGGTCGCATCAGGTCTCCCTCCTCCAAGCTGCGAACCATCGCCTCCCCCACCTCTCGGCTGCTCTTTGGGTCTAGGGTTTAGGGTTTTAGGGTTTAGGGGTTTAGAGTCCTTTGAAAAGAGATCTATGAAGGTCCGATTAAGGGTTCCTATAAAGGGATCTACACGGTTAGGGTTTAGGGTTTTCAGGCTTCAGGGCTTCAGGGTTTTAGGGTTTAGGGTTTAGGCTGTGCTCGTAGGTCAGCAGTTTAGTTGAAGTTACCATAATAGGGGGTTTAGGGTTTATGGGTTTAGGGTTTATAGGGTCTAGCATTTAAGGGTTTAGGCTTCAGGGTTCGGGGTTTAGGGTTTAGGGTAATAGGGACTTTAAGCTACCATACTCGGGATTTATAGTAAATAATAGGGTTTCTTCATTATGGTAACTTAAATTAAACCGCTTAACAAGAACTCAGTCCGTTCAGGGCTTCGGGGTTTTCGAATTTAGGGTTTAGGGTTAAGGCGAAATAAGCGTCTTAGGCTTCTGTGTTGTATGGTTTCGAGTTAGGACTGAGCAGGTTTAGGCCAAGGTAGGGTGTATGGATGCCAGGAGGACTTCAACAAAAGTATCATTCCCGGAAACCTCGATGGGATACCCCATAGCCGCAACGCAAGGAGTCATATTACCGCCCCTATGCCCACAAAGTACGTGCCTGCCGCGCTTGCAGCCTGAGGCGGCTGGGAGAATCGAGCTTTCTTCTTGTCTTCGCATGACTTCAAGTATTCGGGTGCGGGTTTAGGCTTCTTTATATTACGAGCAGTACAGTAGTAGCTGAATTCTCCTGGCCCTAGATCCTACCCGACCTGCGGTAATTGCGCGAGGGCCCCTAACGGTGAAACATGTGCAGCTGAACTCTCGGCCACTACATGGAAGAGTTACCCCAATGGAAACATACGAGACAAATACACAGCATATCACTGTAGATCCGTGCCATATACACCAATACACATGCAACCTTCTTCGTCACCTGACTTGAAGTAATAACTGCCATAACTGCTAGCCAGCAGATGAGTGATGCTTGCAGTTCTCGTAGTCGTGGTACTCTTACATAGTAGTACTCATCAAGTACTCACTCTTCAGAACGCATTGGCAACGTCTACATATATTATTATATCATTCAAAATAGACGTCAGCTGTGATCATACAACGTGATACATCACTGTGTTCGTTTTCTATTCCAGTGTGGTTCATCGCTCAGGCTCCTGAGGCCTGCTTAGGTCGGGATTTAAATAAAACTTGATGCGCAACAGCACATCCTCTGTAAATGCTACACAGCAGAAATGGCTCTACCTCACAAACAGTGAGCAACAATGCCGGGTGCAATCATCATCATCGTCGTCGTCATCATCATCGTCATAACGTCTTCATCATATGAGTATCATCATAATCCCTAGCAAGAATGACAAGACAAGAACAAACATCATAATACAGCATAGCACTATTCGCAATGAAAACGATTCGGAGATTCGCACATCTCGCGTTGACCTCAGGCGGGCGCTTCATCTGAAGAACCTCTTCCTGTGAGACGCGAGGGTGGACACAGGGCTTTCAGCGACAGTCGGTCTAGGACCTGCCGGGTTCAGGGTTCAACAGGTGTCACATCTTTGCGTTCAAAACACTTTGGGGACAGTCTTGAACTACATAGGGCCGCGCTGCGGATGCTGACTGCATGACGGAAAGGCAGACGCTGATGAACACCGCTGGAGTACAGTGTCTGCTTGATCGCATTCCCATATCTTCAAGACCTGGTGATGGCCTTATTCACCTCCACCTTGCAATGGCCCTATTCACATCCAACCCCTCTTGAAGCTAGCATGCGTCAGCCCTGAACCCATCGCTGATACCTACAACGAAATTAAGATAAGTATTAAGTACAACATATTATTTCTATACTATAATTATATTATAATTAATATAAGTATAATATAATAACTTACTAGATTAAGCACATTGTCTCATCACCAGCCTGCCCACAACCACTATTTTAGAACCTTGTGCAACCTCCGACAGGTCTTGACAAAAAATAATGCACCTGCGCCCCCCCAAAAAAGGGAAGCGTGTCGACACGTTATGAAACATCGAAGCCGTAGAACCTACTCTAGACTCCGGAGCCCTGCAGAGCTAGAGTTTGGGGTCCATAGGGCATGGTGTTTAGAGATTCGTTTTTATAGGCTCTAGAATTTAGAGTCTAGGGGTTCAGGGTTTAGAGTGTAGGGTTTCAGGGTTTAGGGATTGAAAGCCTCAGTCAAGGAACGCTCATCCTTGACCCACCAAAATCCCAAAGCCCCGTCCCAAAGAAGAAAAAGTAGTGCCAAACCCTCCAGTGGCCCAGCTCCCCCTATGAAGCACTCATATAACCCTCATATCCGAAAAGCCTCAACACAAAACCTCATGATTTCAACCGCATAAAACCATCGTAATTTCAAACCTTCAAAAAACCCTCGTAACTTCAATTCCCTCATAACAAAAAAAACTCCTTGAACCCTAAGCCCTATAAACCAGAAAAACAAAAAACAAACTCCTGGAACCCTAAGCCCTATAAAACCGAAAAAACAAAAAAAACTCCTGGAACCCTAAGCCCAATAAACCCGAAAAAACAAAAAACTCCTTGAACCCTAAGCCCTATAAACCCGAAAAACAAAAAAACTCCTGGAACCCTAAGCCCCATAAACCCGAAAAACAAAAAAAACTCCTGGAACCCTAAGCCCTATAAACCAGAAAAAAACCCTCATAACTTCAATTCCCTCATAACACCCCAGAAAAAATCCTAGAACCCTAAACCCTAAACCTTAGCCCCAAACCAGAAAAACCCAACCCCTCCCAGGGCCGAGCCTTTAGCTCCTGCTCGCGCCGAAAGGAGCGGACCTGCTCGGCCTTCCGCTCGGCCTCTAAGAGCTTGGGGCTTAGGGCTTTAGGGTTGGCTTAGGGTTTAGGGTTAGGGTTTAGGGTTTAGGGTTTAGGGCTTTGGGCTTCCCTCCTACTTGGAGGTTCATGGGTAGTTATAAGTGGAGGTTATGGGGCTCCTTTAAGGGTTCCTTTAAAGGTTTCTGTAGGGATTTTAGGGTTTAGGGTTTAGGGGTAGTTATATGTGGGGTTATAAGTCCCTTAATCTGGGTTATAATTATAGTTACCCTACTTATAACCACACTTATAACTAGCCATGAACCTCCAAGTAGAATTGAAGGAACCCCCAAGTAGAACTCAAGAAGTACACGTTTAGGGTTTAGGGGTTTAGGGGTTTAGGGTTTAGGGGTTAAGGGCTTAGGGTGTAGGGTATAGGGTGTAGGGTTTAGAGTTTAGGCTTTAGAGTTTAGGGATTAGAGTTTAGGGTTTACCTGGACCCTCAAAAACCCTGCGTTTTTAGGGTTCCTTATTGTGTTTTCATAAGTCCTTCAAAAAGTAACTTCTTTGGGGTCTCTAGGTAGGGTTTAGAGTTTAGGGCTTAGGGTGTAGGGTTTAGGGTTTAGGGGGAGCGACGGGCCTCGGGGTTTTGGGGCTTAGGGACCAGAGGTTTAGGGGTTTAGGGGTAGGGGTGTAGGGATTTAAGGTCTTAGGGGTTCAGGGGTCGGGGTGTAGGGATTTTAGGTTTTAGGGTTTAGGGATTATTTGGGTCTTTTGTGTTTAGGGTTCGGTTCTTTATGAAGACACCTGTTCGGGATCGGATTGGTTGAGGCTTCAAGGCAAAAGGTGCGGTTCGAGGTTTAGAGATCATACGTTATGCCTTTTGGGGTATCCTAAGCTGCAATTCCTACATCCCGAACGCTAACATTCTTATATAATGGCTGAGCCGTAGAAAAGCCAATATTCTGGAGTTTACTTGGAGGTTCATGGGTAGTTATAAGTGGAGTTATAAGTCCCCTGATATGGGTTATAATTATAGTTACCATACTTATAACCCCACTTATAACTACCCATGAACCTCCAAGTAGGCTTGCGCTTTTCGGATTGAGGGTTTCGGACCGCCTTCATCTCAAGCTCCTTGCGCTTCTTGTCACGCTCGAGCTCCTGGCAGCGGATTTTTGGGGTTGTGGGATTTTAGCTTTAGGGCTTGGGGTTATGCATTTCCGGTTCGGATTGAGGTGTTTAAGGATTTGTTGGACTTTTGCCTTAGGGCCTGCGGATTGATAGGGTGGTGGGCTCAAGGATTATTGTTAATCAAGTTTGGGGCTTTGAGGCTTATGGTTTCGTAGTTGAGGGTTTAGGTTCTGGGGTGTACGACCGGGTTTAGGTCTTTGCGGGTCCGGCTTTGGGGTGTGGGATGTCGGTTTTACGTTTCAGACTACCCTAAACCCTAAATGCTAAACCCTTAACCCTTAAACCCTAAACCCTTAAACCCTAAACCCTTAAACCCTAAACCCTTAAACCCTGAACCCTCAAACCCAGGCGAGCATCTGCCGAAAAAAATACATGAGCAACAGCAAGAAATGACGAAGAGAACTACCTTTTTACGCTTCCTTATTACGGTTTCTATACCGAGTCCCTTAAAGAGGTAGGTCTTTTCGGTTACAGGTATGGTTTAAAGGACCGAGGGTGTAGCATTTAGGAATTGAGGTTTTAAAGTTGATGGTATAGGAGCTACGGCGTCGTAGAGCCCCTATTATTATAGGCTCTAGACATCCCTGAACCTAAGCCTCTAGGAACCCTGAGCAGACCCCTCAGCATGCCTACTATAGAGAGCCGAAATAATTACTCATACGACTTTGGGGGTTCCTTAGTATAATTATAAATTGCTGTGTGTATATATATATATAATCCCACCAAAACACTACATTCTAAAACTCAAATCCCTATATTAATCAACCCGAAATCCGATCTTCGCCTTCGTCCTCCGCTCCAGCTCGCGCTCGAATTTGAGGCGCTCTGCTTCGCGCTGCTCCTCCGAGGGGCTCGGGGTGTAAGGGGCGCAATGTGATTGTTATTTCTGAATGGACGCCAAAGCACCTCTCTAATGCAGTGGGCGCCTTTGCCGGTTTTACAAGTAATTATATAGCACGCCTCAACTCCATGCACACAGATTACGCAAGACCTCTTGACCAGTATGGGCTCAGAAATACGAGCTACAAGCTCAAGCGAACCACTTCCTCCAGCTTTCGCATGGCTGTCTCTGCCTCCCAGGGCCAAACCGTTTTTTGTGCAGAAGACTGGCAACAGGTGCAAATAGTCAGCAGGCCAATTACAGATGGCCAACGATAGAGATGTGGAATTCGGGGAGCTGGCAGCAGTGGTAGGTAGTAGATAGTAGGTAGTAGGTAGTAGGTAGTAGGTAGTAGGTAGTAGGTAGTAGGTAGTAGGTAGTAGGTAGTAGGTAGTAGGTAGTAGGTAGTAGGTAGTAGGTAGTAGGTCGTAGGTGGTAGGTGGTAGGTGGTAGGTGGTAGGTGGTAGGTGGTAGGTGGTAGGTAGTAGGTAGTAGGTAGTAGGTGGTAGTAGTAGTAGTAGTAGTAGTAGTAGTAGTAGCAGCAGCGCTGGTATGTCACTTAATGACAGGCATCTAGCATGTTCGATTTTCTCTATTTGGAGCTCCCAGAACTCGCACCTCGACTCGATGCTGCTGCTCGGCGTTCTGAGCTCATGGGGGCTTCGAGATTCAGGCTTTAAACTGTTTCGGGCTACTTGCAGGGTCTTGGTTTTAGACAAGTGCCGCGGCTTCAAAACTTGAGGCTTCAGGCAGTACATGACCGGTCGTTCTAGATTGAGGTTCCTTTTCCGGACTCTTACTGGAGTAGAGCAGTCATTGAACGGGACCCAGGTTCGGAACAATCCCACATCAAAGTCCGACTGGATTCCTTCATCAAGACTCGGATGTTCGAGTTCGCCCAGGGCCCCGGAATATCAGGGTTTAGGGCTCAGGGTATCAGGGAGCCAGGAGCTCGGTGCGTCCCAATTTGGATGAGCAGGCATCCTACCATCTGGGGCTTCTGAAAGTGATCCCGGCGTCAACGACGAATGCAAAATGAGAGTCACACTTAACTACGTGGAAACCCCAAAGTGCTCAACTCAAGCTCTTCTAGTCATGCGCGTGGGCCTTTGCGTCGGCCATGACCCGCTCCACTGTCGCGGACATCTGCACAAAGTGGGTGAGTGAAGGAACTGCGTGTGCTCTGCGTGTATTCGACCAATTTCTGGAGGCATAGGCAGGTCAGGACATGCGTCGCCGCTGCACCGCAGGCGGGTTTGCAGGAAAGTGTTTTCTGGCCTGTGGACTACGACTACGGCTGAACTATGAGAGAGTCTAAGCCGAAAGCCTTCAACCTAACAACCCTAACCCCCCAACACTGAAACCCCCACGCACCCCAAACCCTGAAAAACGCACACCCTGAAGCCCGGAAGCCTAACGTTTAGAGCCCCACAGAAGAAAGCCCGTAGCCATAGCCACCTCCATAGCTCGTTGAGTCATTGACTCCTCCTGTCAGGCAAGCAGAGCAGCCGATACGACAAGTTCAAGCGTTCTGTGAGATCGGTCTGAGAAAAGTCGGGATCCTAAACCCGAAACCGGATCCTGTCCGGGGGAACAGATATTCTGAACATGATAAGGCACGATACCGACTATGCCCCAAATGATGCCTAAATGTCCTTTAAGGCACAACCTCTTGATCCTGAGCCTCCCGTCCACTCACAACTTTACGAAATGTGAGCTGTTCCGACTGTTCCGTTTTACTCCTCGGAGCTTGAAGGCCCTTAGCCCGACCAAGACAAGCCCCCATCACACATGGAGGCAGGTTTAGGATGTTTAGGGTTTAGGGTTTAAGGGTTTAGGATGTTTAGGGTAACCAGGTCAAGGAAGCCGGGCCTCCAGACAGGGACTCCGAGATTGACAAACTCTCATGTTGAGCGCTACAGAAATTGCCGTCATCGCTTGGCCCGCGGCTCTTTGCTTCATCAGCTCCAGCATCTGGCGCAAAGGGAGGCATGCAGTAAGGCTTATAGGCTAGGATTTCGAGCTCAGCGGCATCGGGGTGTGAAGATATTTGAGATAAACTGATGAAGGTGACTGGGCTGCTTGGGATGATGATGACGATGAGCGGGATGCTGACGGGGACGATTGC
Source organism: Symbiodinium necroappetens (assembly GCA_905231915.1). Classification (NCBI taxonomy): domain Eukaryota; class Dinophyceae; order Suessiales; family Symbiodiniaceae; genus Symbiodinium; species Symbiodinium necroappetens. The sequence continues at coordinate 864 of CAJNJA010014400.1, read as the reverse complement.
GCGGATGTTGGCGAGAGTCTTGAGATTTCGTTTGCAGCATATGGCTCCAGGTTCAATTCAAAGCTCGTGGTTTCTGGGCTCAAAGCCGCGATCCAAAAACGCAGGTGAGCCCCTAAACCCCTAAACCCTAAAATCCCAAACCCAAACAGGAGCTCAAGCAGATCGACCGGTGCCTCGCTTGCGGCCGCGCGGCTTTCCTGCTCGGACAGGATGACATAGCTTTCAACAACCATAAAAGGCTACTGTATATATATATATATGTATATATATATGTATATATATATATGTATATATATATACTATATAATATACTATAGTCTACTATGGTACCCCATCATATATGAGAATATAATATATAACATAGTACAATCTACTGTAGTATTCCATCATATATGAGAACTGATAATATACTAGAATATCATCGCTGTGGAGAGATGGCAGGGCGGCTCTGAGGACAAGGACACCATTGCGGGTACAGTGCCGCAGGCACAGTTGCCTCTTTGCTGCTTTTCGCAGTGGCTCATCAATGCGGCTAGGCCCAAGCAGCACGTCTGGCACATTGTGCAGTGAATCCAGTCAGTTTACAGTCTATAAATATAATACAATAAATATAATCTTAATATAATTTAATATAATATATAATATAATATAGTATTATACTATGAGATGATAAAATAGAATAAAATGTAATGTAATGTATAACACAATATATTAAATATGATATTATACATATAATATATAATGTACAATACTGTACTAGACTATACTATAGTATAACATAATAAAAAATGATATAACATAACATACTATGGTAGAATATGATATAACATAACATACTATGGTAGAATATGATATAATATAACA
>CAJNJA010014399.1:0-12219 GCA_905231915.1 Symbiodinium necroappetens | reverse complement strand
GTGAGAACTTTCAGCTGCATGCAAATTTCGCAATTCCAGTATAAGTGGGTTCTTGGCTTTTTGCGAGGATGCGAAACGACAAACACACGCAGGCAAAATCAATGCAACATGTTGCATGACAGTACACAAGTGCCACACCGCAAACAAGTACTGATATATCAATTTAGCCCCCCCCCCCTCAGGAAACCAGAGACTCGCATGCCCCCCCCTGGCAAAACACAGGCTCTCGTATGAACCGTTCAATTTAGCCCCCCTCCTCCCCCTCCCCCCCCTAAATTGATACTATCAATAATACGCTGGTTTCTGGCCCTGGACTGCCTCCCTGCTAAAAGCAAGACTAAACTCAAGCTCTGCTACGCGAGCTTTCGTGATTTATAACTAATTATAATTATATATATATATACATACATACATACATGGGACGATCATGGGTTACTGTTCAAACTTATTCAGACCCTGTACTAACAGAGGAGCCTGCCTGCGACCATGGAGGGTGAGACGAGCACTGCGACTGCTTGCGTCTGTGCTGGAAGACCCGCTCGGGCTTGCGAATGGTAAGGCTGAGCTGCAGGAATACTGTGTTTTTGAACCTAGCCTCGGTCTTATGCACTGTTCCGGTGCTCGACGCTTCAGAACCCAATGCTACAGCTGGCCACTCATTCAGCAAGAACACTACGGCTGCTCCATGTTACGGAAGTCTTGCTACTAGCGCTACGAACCAGCGATTCTGCTGCTGCTTCGGCCGTTGCCTAATTGCAGTAGGATTATCGCTTCGTGCATGAATTGTAGACTGCAGCCACCTACTGGAGTCACTAGAGTGCGAAGCTGGAACTGATCGGAACCGAGCACCTCACTTACACCCTTGCAGGTACAACCACAAACTTCGTACTTTCGCCACTACCTTCGTCAAGTCCGGACCCTACATCCTAGAATCGTAGAAATTCTCGAACGCCTGGATTAGAAGCGTTCATAAAAGAGGAGATATGCCTCTGGTGACACTACGTCAGACTCACTGGCCTGTGTCACACGAGCCTCAGTCGGCGAAGGTGGGATTACATCAGCAGGCTGCAATTGACACTACCGCGCCGTGCGAGGATGGAAAGCCACCTGACAATCTTGGAATTCCTTGCAAGATACTGTTATGAGCACGACTCAAGATATTTCTGAGGTCTGTCGAGATCGATGGCCGGAAAAGGTGGTCGCAATCAGCTTTGCAGGCAGTCCCGGTGCCCCAGCTTCAGGCAAGCTGCATCATTGAAGAAATACCACTTCTTGTCAGAACCCTCGCCCACTTTGCAGTAGGCAGTGTAGTGGCCGTAGGAGAGGCTCCCAGAGTGGTTCACGACGGCATAGAGTTTGTATTGTTCTCCTGGCAAGTTCTCGCAATCAGCAAAGCCCCTGGACAGTGCAGACTTCGCATGAGGCTTAATGATTTCTTCATGCTTTACGGCTGCAGCCATGCGCACATCGTGAGAATTCCGTATGGGACATGAGGAAGTAAACCGCATCAGTCAGACATGGATGCACCGCAACAAAAAGCTGGATCATGCTGGATCTGCCGGGTCGTGTCAGGTCCTTCGGTTGGAGGTCCCGCGAGCCATCGCGAAAGGTCCAGCTCGAACGGGAAGCGAACAAAGCTTCCATCCTGCCGGTGGGAGGCTGAAAAACATAAACTTGGATGAACGAAAATGTACGTATAGTGCCGTAGTTGACTGCAATGCCCCTGTCTGGGTTGAGCTCTTGGGATGCAAGTGCGAGACAGTTCAGGCAGACATACATGCTCGAAGCGTTCCGAACCCAGTTTCTGCAGTGAGGATGCAGGAATAAGAACGATCCCGTGTGCCCCATGCGAAAGAACTCACTGGGCCCTGGCCTTGTCAATGCTGGAAGAGTCGGCCACGAACCGCTTCAAGTGGATGATCCTTAAGAGCGGGCTGCCAATGTGCAAAACTGATCGAATATGCTGGCGAAGGGTTTTACGAGAGTGATTGGGAGTGCATGCCAGTCGGAAAGTGGTTTGTTCCGCCTTGTCCAGTTCTTGCTTCAGAATTCACCGTCACCTGTTCAACATCGTCGTAAGGACCAAGATCGTCGCGAATCAATTTCGTGTACCCTGTCACCGTCAATGTCGCCATCGTCATCATCATCATCATCGTCGTCGTCGTCATCACCATGGCGATCTCCAACATCAGGAGCGGCAGAACCAGCACCTTGGTATCGTCCATACTGTGAGTTCGTGCTTATCTCACATCATCACTCTCCCTCATTTGTCTTGGACATGTTGAGTGCTAAGCCACCGCCTACAACCTTTCATCCTCGTTTGGAAGTATTCCCGCCTTACAAATCCCAGGGTATCCGAAACATTGTGTGCGCATTGCTCTCCTTTTCCTCACAAACTGCCTCCGAGTTTCAAGCACTCCGGCGCGGTCCAAAGCTCAATCTTCTTCAGGGACCGTTCGCGCTGCTGCGTCTGATCGCACCAAACCCAGTTATCTTGGCAAAGCTCTTCCTCTCTCAAGCTGACTGAGCTGATACGGCGGTGTGCGTGTGTGTGGGCGTAGCTTAAATGTAAGCCTACTTATGCGTTCGAATCTCTCGTCGGATCGCCGACAGGAAAGCGTAAAGGGCCTAGAGCTGCACAACTCGACTCCTGCTTAGAGAAGGAGTCCAGGCAGTCTTCCAACGATCGCTCGGCCAGGGCGGTGTCTTCCTCAGCCGACCGACAGTACAAATAAAATGCATGTACATATATATACATGTACATACACACAGACATATGATCTGTAATATGTACGTATATTATATATATATACATATATATATATATAAAGTGAAGTTGTTTGTTCGCGTTCCTGTGTGTGCTTTCGAATGTATGTACTTATGCACATAATTACGTAGGTACCTGCGCACCTATGTGTGCAATGTGCGTGTGTACGCGTTTGTTTAAGTATGTACGTACGTATGTGTGCATGGCTGTTTTTTTGTGCGTTGGCTTGTTTGTCTGTTCGTGAGCAACACATATACCGTATATGATAAATGAATGTGTATCTGTATGTGTATTTATCTTTGTACAGACATATACATGAATAATATAACAAACGCACTGATGTTCATGACTTGACGGGTTGCCAGCCCCAATTGCAAAGCCGGGCAGGCTTGACCTGATCCACTACCAGTATCCCTCAGCTCAGTCCGCCTAGACCCAGTGCACCCCGCGATTTTTCAAAGAGTCAGGGAAGGCAGTTGGGTTTTGTGGCGGGTGTAAGAGATGCTCACTGCGTCAGCAACCTCCGTAGGTCTTTTCATTATTCCATGCCCCCGTGCAGCATGATCGTCTTGAGCCCTGAGGCCGCAACATCCTTCCCCGCGATTCCAAGCCTGAGGTAGCAAGCCCGATCCTCCGGAGCACGAAGTACCAATCCCTTCGGTGCCTGAAGGAGCCATGATTCTAACGGATTCTGATTGCTAGTGCTCCCCTCCAATCAACGACCAGCGACCGGCCCAGGGATGGGCAATGTGAGGTAAACCATGGGCTCAAACTTCTCAGAGCGCATTCCCACATCGCAGAAAGTGGTGGTGGAGCGCACCTGCCACCATGCCCGGATGCTGTATTCCGCTACATTCCATCCCTAATGCCAGCCTCATTTCCTTGGATCATACCGATGCCTGGTGCCTGGAAAGCTCCAAAGATCCCTAACGCACGGGCCATGTTGGGTTGTGTTGCTGCAACTGTTGCAGCGTGTGCTCGTGCTGATTGTAAATTTCGTGTTGGAGTTCGGTTTAGCGTTATCTTGCCATCGGACGGCGTTTCTCCGTCTCACAATGCCCCGGCTCAAAGAAACCTAAAATCCTGACCGGGGCAATCCAAGACCATGCAGCGACCTTTCGCTCGACAAGCCCTAAACATTCCGAAGCCGCCGAAGCTCCCTAACACCCCCTTGGCGGACAGGAAGACGGAGCGAAATGCGCATGTGATGGTGTAATACGCACAGGTTGCCGGTTATTATGCTTGAACGCCCGAGTGGCCAGGCTTCAAGTGATGTTGCGCCTGAACGGTTTCAGGTGCGGCGGTGCTGAGCCACTTCCACTTCCACCCGTGATCCGTTAATCGGTTGGCGTTCCAGACCAGAGTCCCGGCTGGTCCCTGCTAATGTAACCGCATATAGTCAAAACAGAAACATGTCAAATGGGACCCTTATCCAAAGCAAAACACAACCACATCAACGACGGGTTGAACCTGGAAGTGAAAAATGTCCTTGATCTTCGAGTCTGTCTGGCAGTTGCCTGCATCCTGTCATCGAACAGACATCGAGTCGACGGATTTCCGGGTTCAGGAATTGGGATCTATAGTTCCCACACTAGGCCCCCCAGAGTCCTAGATAGACTGCTCGATGTGACCCCACATTAGATAAGCGTGAAACTGCGACGTAATACAAATGGAAGGCTCACTTTGGACTTCACTTCCAGGTGCCACAACCAGCCTTACCCGAAGGATACCCTCTAAACCCTGCAGTACCCTACAGCTCTGAATTATTATAAATCCATATCCCATCGAAAACCCGAAGCTTCCAACTCAAAACCTACGCTTCCCCCTCAAGGACCTTTATCTTCATGAGCTTGTATAGAACCCTCAAAGGACTTCAAAAAGGAACTTAAAGGAACCCCCGTCAGCCTTAATGTCAGACCCCGGCCTGAGAGTCGGATGCGTCGCACTGGGAGGAGGCAGACTCCGAGCCGCGCGGGCAGGGCGACGGGCTGCGCTTCCTGGGATGGATCATACTCCAATGACCTATCCATCCATCCATCCATATATATATATATACAAACAAACATGCAAACCCATACATACGAGTGAAAGTATATTAGAGTTATACATGTACATGTCACTAGCAACAGTGTCGAGGTCTTGGCGTCTTTAAGGTTTTTGAGCCGTGCGGACGTCGTGATGCACTCATTGAACAAGGACAGGCTATTCGCTTTTTCTGGCAGGCGTTCTTCAGGATCACGAAGTGTCTTGGCGGACGCTTGTGCCAGCACCTCTCATGACTGGATGGGAAATAGCGGGCAATCTTGCCGAATTGTACCTCAAGATATACCACCAGCCAAGGGTCACATCTTCGTGTAGACCGTCGAGGAGAAACATCAAGAGCTCCTGAGCATCATGCTGCCTGCAGCCAGCGAATTGGCTCCATTTCTCCGAGATCAAGCTGCGAACCTTGGATTTCTGCTTCAAGTCTGTGCGCCCTCGTGAGTTTCAGCTACATGCATGCTACAAACATCCACTTTGCACAACTCCAAACCCCAACGCTCATCAAGCCTCAAAGGGCAGAGCCCAGAGCATCTTTAACCCGTGCGGGAAGCCGAACCCTAAGCTCCGTCACTTGGCCTGACGTCAGGCCAACCCATTTTCCAAACCCAGGCCTCATGCGGCTTCACGATCCGAAACTCGTTGCCCCAAATGGAGCGGAGCAGATTTGCGAATCCATCTGCTAGACGTCCTTCCGGGTACAGAGCCCAAGAAGTTTCTGATTTTTCGCATCTGTAACGGCTCCAAATATCTGATATTGTTGAAGAGTCTACCCGTCTGTGCTCTTGTTGTGGGGATTGCCATTATGCTCGGGCTTGGCATTGAGGATCTGTGACAGTGAGTGGCCTCATGGCAACTGAGTCGAAACTGTTGCCGTAGGGTGAATGGACTAGGAACTCGACATAGACATTCACACATGCACACACATGTGACTAACATATGCATACATACACTAGGCCTTCATATGAACAGCCCCTTTCGTGCTGAGGTTCTACATTCTGTATTCGACACTAGGGGAACTTAACAAATCCAAAGTCAGTACACATTTGTAACATGTGTGTGTGTGTGCGTGCCGAAATGTATGTATTTAAGTACACATACCTGGCTGCGTATCATGTTCTTCTTATAACTTATAACAGCATCACTGGCGTTCTGGAGGGCCCCGGCGAGGGTGGACGAGTTGCTTTCGACCCGGGGCTTGATTTCGGGTTTGGAGTTCGGCGAGCGAAGCAAAACCCAAGGAGCCCCGGTCTCAGCACCGTCAAACCAAGACCGGAAAGGCGCCAATCAGATCAGACTTTGGACCTACATCCTAAACTCTCACGGAAGCTGTCGAGATGCGGGCCTCCCATGCTGTCAGGCGTGCAGCTGATGTCCGCCTTGTAGTGGCCTGCCTCGTAATACCGGCGCAGCGCCACGGTGTTGGACAGGGCTTGCAAGGTGGAGTTCAAGTAGCACCTCCAGGCGGAGGCTCCAGCCCATGACGAGGCCACCCAACACTCAAGTTTCGAACCTAATGATCTAATGTCGGAACCAAACTGACGGGGCTGGCCAGGCTGTGGGAACTCGAAGCTAAACTCATCCAGACATATCCAGACCTGACCCGAACCCCGGCCCAGCTTGAAAACCGGAATCCCTTGAGCCCCGCAGCCGCGCGAATCACCAACAACAGCATTCCCACTCTAAGCTCCCAAATGCTCGTGTTAGCCTCGAGATCCATGGTACATCAGTCTTTGCTAGAGAACTAGGGTGCTACTCAGCGGCAAAGCCATGCAAGTCAGAACAGCAATGCTGCTGGCAATGCCCAAGCAGATCTTCGTGACAACCAGGCATGCAGCCACACGGTAACTGAATCCTGAAACACCAAACAGACATTTCGTCGATGCGGCCCGGAGACGTGTTCCCGAGGTTCAGGAGGCCGCACGCACCGGGGCTATCGCAGGTGCCGCGGAGAGCGCAAACTGTGCCCTGAGACTCCATGGTGGAGCCTGCCTCCCCCTGCACTGTGAGGCGCACCACGAGGTGGAGTGTATTCCTGACCCACACCGAGGCTTGTACAGGCACGCACATACTGGAACTCCAACCGACAGGCAAGGCAGCTGAACCAAACAAAGAACAACGCACAGCAGTAGCAGCTGCAGTGACAGCAGAGTCATTAGCCGAGCCGTGTGATGCCCTGCACTGAGCCCCAGCTTCGCCCTTTGTACTTGTCAAAATGTTGAAACCGAAGCGAACTTGGACAGCCACGGCCTTCCGAGTTTTTTGGACTGAACGCTGAATTCAAAATAGCATCTTTTAAGTCAGCATCACAAATCCCTACAAGTAGACTCTCATCGCTGCAGCTGCAGCGCCCGTCTTCGATGCGGCTCTCCGAGACCGTCGCTGTGTCCTTGCTTCGCGGTTCGGGGTGGGGCGTTCCAAGCCCTCCTGCCCGTTACGCTTTTTTGCAAACCTCCACCTGTGGATTTCATTGAAGGGATGTCGCGTGTGAGAGAGGAGGAGCTTTGTGCGACATTTGTTTTCAGCTCCTGCCAAACAAGAAGAGCTCAGTCCACGAACCTCGCTGGCATCAGTGTAGCTAGGGCCCGGCTGTAGCCTTTGGTGAGAGCTTGTTTGGATCACACCGAGCTTCGAATCGACGAAGCCAGTCGTCTTATGGCAGCTCTTGAATTAACAAAGCTGAAGTCCAAGAGTTCTGTCGTTCGCGACTCAGAACAAGTTTACACAAGCATACATCCAGTAGCTTGCCGACCTGCATGCCAAGAGGCACAAAGCAGCTTGCCTTCAAAAACCAGCCGCTGCTTTTCCTGGGCTGGGTCCACCTACACCAAACCCCCAAACCCAACAAGTCCCCTTAGATTGCTAGATTCTTAGATCTTCACCCGTGAAGCCCAAAAGCATCGACATTGAGCCATTGAGCCTGAAGGGATACCGTCCCGTGCACTACCTGCTTTCGGTTCTAGAAAGGCTTCATAACTGGTCTCCACATTGGGATGAACGGTTTAGCAAGGAACCGGAACAGGGGCCACGTTCTTCCAAAGCTTAGCACTTGACATACAGTCATGATGCCGTCAGCATCACTGCGATCTTCATCGTCCTATCGTCATCATCATCATCATCACCGCCACAAACAGCAGCACCAGACACCACCATGTTCGTTTCTGTTGCAGGCCAGCAGTAACTTTCACCGAGACGTCTGCACTAAAGCTGCAAAGCTCCAGTCCAAGCCTCTACCGGAATGGTGACCGACTTCTCGATCTGGGCCTTCACCTGGATGTAGTTACAGTTTCGGCTCGTTCGTTTCTGGAGCGTGACCCGTTGCCTGATGGTTTGGGGATACGGGCACCGTGCAGGATTACGGACGCGCGCAGCCCTACTGAGACCCTCGTTTCAAAGCCAGCTGCTAGGACTACACCCGAATCCGTTTTCGACGACTTTCAAGAAATGGGTTTGTTGATACTGTACGGTTAGATCACAAGGGGGAAACGTTCGCGGGCCTGACCACCTTACATCAGCCCTCACCGCAGGCCTCTTGAATCGTGTCCGTCGCAGCAACGGACAAATCAAAGCTCTGACCACTCAGGACCTTGACCTGGGCAGCCGTCTTTTGCTGCCGGGATGTTCAGGGAGGCATCGAGGCACCAAACAAAGCCTAGGCCTAGTACAGCTTCCGATGCTGTGGATTGCTCCTATCTTCTCACGCCACATGCAGCAGGGCCACCGTGACGGTGAAGGTCGGGCCCTGCTTTCGATTCCGCACAACGCAGAAGATGTTGCCCTGGCCCCAGCTCATACAGTTACAGGAGGGCACAATGTCTTACAGCAGTATATGCCAATCGTGTGCGTATATATATATATGTTATTCATTGGTTTGTTTACGGATTCATTCATGGATTGAGTCATTTATCGATTGATTTTGCTGTCTTTATTGATTCATTGAGTTATTTATTTGCTTGTGCTGTGGGTATAAATGTGTATGACAGTCCGACAGTATGACAGACAGTATGTATGTATGTATGTATGTATGTATGTATGTATGTACGTACGTGTGTATGTGTGTATGTGTATGGTGTGTTGTGTTGTGCTGCATTATGTTCTGATATGTTATGTTATGTATGTAGGTATGCATATATATATATATGTATAATTATGTGTATATATATATATGTATATGTATGTATTCACACATAGGATATTGCTTCTTTGCCTGAAGTATGCACGCGCATCGATACATGTATATGTATATATATATATATATGTTTACACACGCACGCGCACGCACGCACACACACACACACACGTGCGCACGCAGAGGTACACATGCGCGGACACCCATATGGGTTGTTTTGCTTACGAAGGCATGTTTGCCTTTGCAGGCTTGACTGCCCAGGTCCAGCCATGTTGAGAGATTTGCACCCTCGCAGTTCATGCACCTCTTAGTCAAGTCCTCTTGCCTACCCGCTGGCAAGTTAGCTAGCTGTTAGCGGCATTCTTGCGAAGGTAGGGCATTCATCTTCGTAATTGCGAATGTTGGCGACAATGGAGAAAACATGGAAAATAGTAGCCCCGCTATAGATACATAATTTTTTAAGGAGTGTTTAAAGACCAAACCGTGTACGAATACGTAGAAAACCTACACATCAGACTTCTGAAAGGCCAAAACTCGTCACTGGTTGCTGCACCCAACCCGACACCGTGGACCTGGATATTGTAGTCGCCCAAGGCTTTGTACTCATCCTTCAGCTGCTGCCCGGCATACCTTTGCTCCCCTTGCGACTTACGATCCCCGCAGAAACATGCCATGCCATGCGCTGTCCCTGGCGGAAATGCCAAAGTCTAACCAGTGGTTCGGTGGTTCGACACTCAACCCGGCCGGACGGCACTATCACCTGCTGGTCTGCAGGGACGCCATGCGCGTCCTCCAGCAGCCGGAGTGTAACGATGCCACGAGCTATAGTCAATCAACATGGCCTTTTCTCTTGGATCTCGCCCTAAGATTGAAGCCTTGGATCTCGTGCTTTCTTCAATTCCGCAGCGCCCCTGCCAGCCTAGCTCACACAAAGCAGATCGACCACCAAGCACTGACCCTGAAAACCATTGCTACACACCTTATATAGCTCTGGAAAGAATCCCTTGGGCGGCACAACTGAGCTCCTGTATCTTCTCTTTCAGCTGCCCAACGGTGTCGCTGCAGTTTATGCACATGTCATGCCTCAGCGCGCCGGGCATGATACAATATTATAGACATGTAGGATGTAGCAAGGACAGCACAGCGTCGAACAGAACGGCAGCCAACTACCTTACAAACCATTACTTCACCCAATTAAGCCAGACTTGTTATCTGATACAGATGGATGCACTGGCTCACAAATTCATCATGTAATTACTTTTGGCTCTTTGTTTACAACTGAACGCATCACAGGAGTTCGTCGAAGCACAGACATTGAAGGCTTCTCAAGCTAACGGCCAGGATACCTATCGAGTAGACAAATCCAAGTTCCAATTCTTGCGGAAGCTCGGCAATTTCTCGCTTGCTTTCGCCACAGCCCATCCCAGGAACGCGGTCTTGCAAACCGTACATGGAAAGAATCCCTTTACAGTTCGGATCGTCGTGACTCGCAGCTGGAGGCTGGCCTGCCGTCTTAGCAAGTAAACTATAAAAGGCTACATGCAGGCAAGCACAAAACCTTCGTAAATGCATTTTCCCGATCTATCCCTGCAGCCCTTTCGACGGCCAACTCGAGCAACCTGGTAGATATTTGCCTAAACATGCGGCTTTGCGGCTTGCCGCCACTGAGAAACCTTGGCTCACGATAGACTTGGCATGCGCGTGCTTGCGGCTGCAGGATTAACATGGCATCACGCACGATTATGGACAAGCAGTTCACACACACGACTTTCCTGCACAATCAAGGTTACAAATCCTTTGCAGACAATGACCGTCTTCAGAGAACCAGTGGTGTTCGACAGACAACACCTTGAACCAGAGAGCTTTGCACCAAGGCTCTAGACCAAAAGCCTCTTTCCCGGCCTTGTTGGGAGGCCTTACCAACCTGAAACGACCTCCGAACCCAACGAAGCGTCATGGCCACAGCGGCCACGGCTATGTTTTACGAGCTACGTAAGAGCACAGCAGGAGTCGCTGGGGTCGCGACAACCCAACCCCCCAGCACCCAATATGATCTGTATGCGACATCACCCAATTACAGACTCCTATCGAAGGAAAGCAAGAGGTCCCAGCATTGCAGGCCCTTGCCAGAATCGCGCGCTCAAAGCCAAACTTTAGACTTTAGCCAAGGTGCTGGATGCAAAGAGTCATCTGAGGCGGAACCTGGCCACTAAGACCGAGCAAAACGACGACGACAGTTTTTACTCAGCTATACTCAAGCCCAGAAAATTCCAGCTCCTTATGGCCGCGCCTTTACCAGCGTGATCATTTGCTCCGTCTCCTTGGCTAAAGAGCTTAGAAGCGCGGAGCTGAGGTGCTGTGTTGCAGGTGGGAAGATGCCTAGAGATGCCCCGCGACGCCAAAAATTACAAACAAATCCTAACGGTTGTATTCGGTGTCTTACGCTGCGGAAGCACGTAAATAGTGTTGACATGTATGGACAATAGAATCGCGGCATTCTTGCATGCGCGTGTGTGTGTGTGTGTGCTGTCGCCATTCAAGAATTCGTCGTCGGACGTGGACCTACGCGAAGACAAGTTACAAGTGCCTGCGCCCAGTGTCTGAGAGAAACTCAAAGGGTTTCTGTCCATTTTGGAGGCGCTGGCTCTGGAAGCAAAGCCTCAGAAAAGCTTTCAGCAAAACGAATACCGCCAGTAGCACTGTGCTGAAACATGCCTAAACATGCTCAAAAGCACTGTGGCTGCTGCTACCGCGTCTGCTAGCAGTGCTCCTACTTCTCCTTCCTATTATGACGACTATACTACGAGGACCGCTATGATATCTCTGCTTTTTCCTGCGTATTGCACAGGCATCAGTGACTCGATTGCCGGAGCAAGCCTGTGCCCTGCAGACCAGTAGCTGCTGCTCTTCCTCCGGGATGTCAAAGCACTCAAAGATGCGCCTTGCCCACATCTGCGAGGCGACTGGTTGGGATGCACGCGGCATCACTAGAGGGTGCACAAGCGACAGAGAATGACAAAGAGAGAGAGAGAGAAAGAGAGAGTTGCGGGGCGAGGTTGGCCAACAATTTTCACGACTTGAAGCTGCCGCATTCGTGGGCACTGGTGCGATGATGGAGAACCGCAAGGAAGTGCCTCATACTGCCAGCTGCCATGAGTCTTCGAGTCTTCACGAGCCCACCCCCCGGCTCGGAAATCTCGACAGAAGCCCAAGAAGCCCGAAGCCGAAAATTCTGCATTTCTGGCCTCTTCAACTGTTCCGTTGTGTCGGCGGAGGTTGCCTG
>CAJNJA010014398.1:0-12219 GCA_905231915.1 Symbiodinium necroappetens | reverse complement strand
AACCCTTCCTCTGCTGCTGCTGCTCCTACCACTACCACCACTACCACTACCACTACCACTACCACTACCACTACCACTACCAGTACCAGTACCAGTACTAGTACTAGTACTAGTACTACTGCTGCTGCTGCTGCTGCTGCTGCTCCTGCTGCTGCTGCTGCTGCTCCTGCTGCTGCTACTACTACTACTACTACTACGACTGCTACGACTGCTACGACTGCTACGACTGCTACGACGACGACGACGACGACTACTACTCCTACTACTAGTAGATGTTATAACATTCGATATTGCCACTACAATTCTTCTTCTTCGTATGGCATATTCGAGAAGCAGGGACGCCGGTTTTGCATCATCAGACCTGACCGATGAAGGAATCACGAGGCACACGGCACGACGTTTTTGCGACAGAATCAAAGAGGCAAAAAATAACAGCAGTACGCCGTGCAGGCTTAGGCATGCCGCTGATGGTGTAGCTGTAAACGATGAAACTTCCATCCGGCAGGTCGCCGCACGCGCGTGGACCGTCGTCAGCTCTTGCAAGAAACAAACCACTTTGAGTTCATAGCTCAGGGGTGCGGATGGACACTGGTAGCCGCCTCTGTGCAGGTGCAGCAGAGATTGCTGCCATCAGATCTGGTACGCATTTTTGGGATGCTTTTGGGAACATTGTGAACATTGTTGCTGTCCGTTCGCGGTTCAATTCCATTTATCCGTGGAGTGCTTCTCCCTGGCCTAGTCACTTGCCGACTGCGTGGGTTGAGGCTTTGGGCGCTTGATCTCACCTGAGCCGTCGCCTTTGTCCACTGAACATCTTGGTGCTTCAAAGCATCAGTCCCAAGCGAAGCGCAAGCAAACCCGGGGAAACCACCAGAGCCAGCCTAAAGACTCCTCGGTGCGGACATCAAGCTCGCAGCACTCGCCCAAGGGCAAGATTCGCCTTTGTGCCGAGGCGGGCTTGGATCTTGCGCTGTACACATGAGGAGCCCTACGAGTCCAATGATTTGCAGACCCCTCAAAATCCTGAGAACTCGTCAACAAAACACGACAAAAACACACAGTCGACCTGCGTGTTTCGGGTAGGCCTGCCGTCGTTGATCGCGGCAGACTGACACATCTCTCCGTTACGTTTGCAAACACACATGGTTGTATAACCCTGAGGCGGCATTTTCGTGCCACATGCAAGATTTTCTGTTGACGGGGTGGTCCGAGGTTTTCCGGCTGCAGACTGCTGCACTGAGCCGGCTGCCAGTTGGCACCGTCTGCCTTGCCGGTGAAGTCGAAAATGGCATTCCAGAAGTTGCGATCTGCGCCGGGGGGCGGGGGAAACTACAGTCTAAATTGGAGCGCTTTGGCTTGATAAAGGCTTTGAGCTGACTGAAGCCAGGCCCGGCCCACGCTGTGGATTGGGAGGAGGATATTGAAAAGAAGCACACATGAAGCTACTGAAATAGCGAATGCGAAGACAAGGAACCCAGCCACCGGTCACCTAGAAAGCGCATACCTTCGAGCCTAACCCATACGGCCTACCACAGAAGCTTGCTGTTTGTCTGTGTGCTCTGGCGTGAAAGCTTCAAATGCTAATGGCAGAATGCAATCTTTTTCGAAACTGCCGCCCAGAAGGGTGCAGCCAACACATGCTGGAAAGCCTTTGGAATCGCCTGGAAATCAACTCGTGGTACTGCCGGCTTGCACTGTATCCACATGATGCATCACTGGAATAAATCCAAAGCCCGCCCTAGAACTAGGAGGCACTTTGGCCTCCTTCAAAACGGAACCTTCGAATTGCAGCTGCCTTTATTTTATGTAGGCTTTCAGCATAGAAGTCCGTGTTTCCTCGCTGCTTTGGGTGGAAGAGGACCTCTTCACTCGGCCGACTAGAAGCAGCGAGCCACTCGAAGGGCCATGTCGCTTTGCGGCATCCCTAGGTTGGCAGGTGAAACCTATTTCAGCTTCAGCCTTTACATGCCCCATGACAGGAAGCATCTGAACATTGGCGAACCCCCATGTCCCTCGCTGCCCGCCTGCAGCCTGTGACGCCTCAGCCATGCTGGGACGACTTCGGTGGTCGACTGCCAGGTCAGGCCTTAGCCCTGTGAAAAGGCGTCAGACGTTATTCGCCATTCGCCTAGAGCTTCAGAGGTTGAACCATCGATCTCGACACAACCTGGCTGAATGCTTGCAAAGGCTTCGGGGTTGAGGATGCTTGGGCTTTGGGCTTTGTGGTTCGGAGTCGGATTGGTGGGTTCGACGGGTTTGTGACACTAGCGGTTCACAAGCTCAATCGGTTTCGCGCTATCTGTTCTGATGGCGGGCAACATGCTGAAGACTGACTGGAGCCCGAACTTCACAGCGATGCCGAGGTCCGATGGAAGTTGCGCGGCGCGGGCTGGCCAGAACAGATCCAACTTATCTGCGGGCTGAATGTCATTTCCAAGCCTACTTCCAGGATCACTGGTGGGCAAAATCCCGTCCCAAGATTTCTGGAAATCCCTACCGGACGAAAGACAAGAATCCTGAAGTTGAGGACCCAATAATTTTAGGCTTTCTTGGGCCTGTCCCGTAGCCGGTGGCACTTCACTTGCCGATCTCCGAGGTACCTGGATACAGTTACATGAAATTTTGGCCGGCTCCCGCAAAATGCCCGAAACCCGTGCCGCCTGCCCGGCCCACCTCAGGCCCCAATGTTTTACAGGTTGAGCCCATAACAATGCCACCAGAAGCAAGCGGGCAAACGCATGTGCTTGCAAGCTTAGCACCGTGTTACATAAATGAATCTTCCGAGTTCTCGAAGAAGCCTTTGTGACATTGTGGTTGGCAGATGTTAGCGGCCCCTCAAGTAGTGTTGGGGGACGACATCTGAAGCTGCATAGACTGTAGACTACTGTAGACCTCAGTTCCGACATCAGCATATCGGCCGGGCACGTGATGTTGAGCCGCACGGTCGGCGATGCTGGCAGCGGCTCGCCCTTCCAGTGGCCCGGCCATGAGAAGTTCGCAGCCGTACAGGCACGTGTGGGAAGTACCAGCCACGAGATTTCTCGTATTCTCCCGTGGGAAATCAAAACGAACTGCAAACAGGGGTACTGTCGACTATGCTGTGAAGTTTCCGTGAGTCTACTGGTACAAAGTCGTTTGAACTGCGAAAGGTGATTTAAAGCTTGCTTAAAGCGTTGCATCAAGCATGGCAGACACAACCCAGTCACGATTTTGATTGCGAGAGACAAACCCGCTTCTCCGTTGTGGCAGGCCTGTGTGGCTGGCACTACTTTAGAAAGGAGGGGAGGACCTCTCCACGTGTGGGCAGCTGCAATTTTGATGGGACGGTAGCGCAGTTGGCACTCGGTGCACGCAACTTTGCGTTCGTTGTGCTCCGAGTGCCAAATATTTTGGGACTGGGGTACAAACCTCCGCCATCTTTCACTCATAGGAACTCCGGAAGCCCTGGCGACCCCGGGAAACTGGTTTACTTGAATACAAACCCTCTATCGTCTCCGGAGTCTCAGAATACTTGGAACAAATCGTTTTTCGCATTGACAAAGCGTGGGGCCTTCACACGGTCAGTAGCTGCAGAGGTTCGCTGTCGGGCAGGGAATGAGCTGAACCGGTATTATAGGAGAAAGTAAAGCGACAGCAACTGAATGCTTCGTGGGAGCCTTCGCTTCTTTCAGAGCGGCAACCACGGCTTTGCGCTCAGACCACCTGCCGCGGGGGTTTGCACCGATCCAATGTCATGATTTCGGACTTTAGGACCCTAAACTTTAGGATGCACGGATGGGCTCTTGGGCTGCCTGCTACACTTCTGGTGAGGATCTTGCTGCAGCTTAAGCCAGGACTAGCTTTGTTAGCTGTGACTGCTTCCAGGTGTATGGACCGCCAGTGTGGCCGCTACAGTTCTTGGCGCCTAGACTCAGACGTGGCTATCCTTTGTACCCACACAGGCACAGAATGCTACAAACCAAAAGGCCTGTTCTTTCCTTTCGGACCCGACATCCGACACCCAAGACAAATCTTCTGAGAGACTCTCGCCTCCAGCTGCATTCCCAAAAATCCCTGGACATGTACCATGGACCGAATGCACGCGTAAAAATGGCTTCCTGCCCGTGTGGTGGAAAGCCACATGGCCCATGTGTTACAGTGTTGTCCGACCATTCACGAAAAAACAGAGACATCACCTCTGAGTTCAGAAATCGTTGATGGTCGTGCGCGGCTTCGCCGGAGGCGGCTACACCTATTGTCCATCAAGGTCTCGTAAATACAAACATCAACAGCTGTTCGATCCTACATCCTTTCAGTTCGCACCCAACATCGAGGGGTCAACTCAAATTCCCCAAATGCGATAAACACATAAACGGCCTGGCTTCTGAGCTGGCCGTTGGCTGTGTGTAACCTGGCAGGGCCGATGTGGGGGCGGAGCTGGCCATCAAAGCTTCAAACCAAGAACTCCCACCAACCAGAACCAGTCTCACCTCCATGCTTTTCACCTGCCACGCTGCATCCCTACTGCGATGTATGTGGCACCTGTAGTTGCAGTCGCAGCCAGTATATGACCCACTCCTGATATGCGAATTATGCACCTTTGGCCAGCATAGTGTCGTTTTCTCACAGGAGGATCCCTTCCGATGGCTTGAGAGGAATCTGCAACCGCAGCAAGCCATGTGCCACTTCGGGTTCGCTGCCTTATGGCATCTCAACATCAGTGTTGCTTCCAAGTGCCGAGGCCAGACTCAGAGATTGAGGGATTGCAGGCTGAGGGCGAGAAGCAATTATTCAGTTCAGGGCCCACAGTCGTGGACTTGGGTTTTGGTATTTGCCTTTCGGCGTTCATTCGCAGTGCTCAGGGCATAAGGCTTCGACTTCGATAAGTCTTGTTGGCATGTGGTGTGTTGCAAGCTGAGCTTTGCAGGAATGAAGTCTGCAGCTGCGATTCCTCGCACGTGCGCGCCCGCCACCAGAATAAGCAGAGCTGTTCTGTGCTCTATGCAGCCAGGCCAGACCGGCTCGAGCGAAACGTCGAAAGGACATTTCTCTCATGGAGGCATGCGCCAAATTCGAACGGCAATTTAACTAGTATCGCTGGAAAAGAGGTGCGCCTCTTCTTGTCGTATCCGCACCTCCTGCATTGCACCGACGGAGAGGAGACAAAAAGAGATAATGTGCGAGGCTTTATTCGCGCACTACCAGCCTGTGGGGTGGGGGCACATCATTTGGTGCTAATTATGGTGTCGGCTGCGGGGTTCTCTGCCATTCCTCGAAGTGCTCGGGCGGAAGTTCTACTCCTGCGAAGGTCGCCTTAACAGCTAGAGCAGCACCCGAAGATGAACATGCGACGCCAATCATAGACTGGTGCTCGCACCTGCGCCCTGCTGCGAGATCCGCAGCTGCCTGCCAGACAAGGCAGAGGGGTCCAGCCACGCACGCTGAAATCACAAACCCCACATCCCAGCCTTCACATCTGAGGACCACAGACCGTGGTAAACACTGCCCGAGATTCCCACCCTCACACCGGCACTTCTCACATGTACGGTCAACAACTGCAGAAGCACAGCTGGCAGGCAATATCTTCGTGACCCAAGTTATCGAAACACCGGCAAATCCAGAAATACTTAATCGGGCAATCTAGCGCAGGCCTCGCAGCATGAAGTGCACTTCCAGTGCTCGGAGCAGGTGACTCCTCGGGTGTCCATGGGCTATGCCATGTGCTCAGGGTTCTCAGATTTCAAGGCTGAAGCGATTCAGACTGCGGCGCTGTTGGCCTGAAGCGCCATTCTCGAAGTGCTAGACTTCCGAACAAATTCGCAGTAATATTGTCAAAGAACTGTTTCGGCCTGGTAAAGCACAGCCTTCAAGCTCGGCTTTGATTTTGCAATCCGGCACTTGCAGCTCCACTTGCTTAATTAATCCACGTTCTGAGTAAAGCGTGCAATCCTGGTTGTCGTGGTTGCACGCACAGCAGCGTTCTCAGTTTTTGCTCGGGAGGCCTTGTTTCGTCCATGTCGTTGTGGCTACCATGGCATTCTGGCTTTGGAAGCTCGCTCTTGGTGTTGCCGGGGGTTTTGCTGCTGGAGCGAATGAAATGCCTGAAGTCCTCGGGGCGTCAACCTCAATGTTTTGAGGTTCAGCCATTGTTCGAAGGCTTCGGAAGCCTACTCCTAAAGTAATAATTTGCAGCCGTGCAGCTGGAACCTTCCGGCTGTCTCCGCACATGTGGAGATCCGGCAGCTGCCTCAAGAAGCCATTTGTCTCCCAATCTTCTCCACGGCGGCAGTAGTGCCAAAGAGGGAAAGGATCGAAGAGGCATAGCCGCATAGGGATAAAACCGAACCGATGCACCTGCACCCTTGGATTGAACGAACCTGCGGCTTCCGAGAATGTCTCTCCCTGGCCTGAGAGCGGAAGGGGAGGGCGACGCGACTGTCACTGCCGCATCCCTGGCAGCTTTGGCGGCCTCCGGAAGGCAACACATCAGGTCGGAGGATCTCGGTACAACGGTATCCGATTATGCAATGCCGCAGTGCCAAGCCGTCAAAAGCCCAGCTCAGACCATGCTTCAATGTTGCTTGCGGAAGAGGGGTGGTGAAGGGTTTCGGAGAGGGGATCGTGGGCCCAGGTCTCTGGGACGAGACATGAAGAGACCTGTGCGGCTCAGACGGGCTCGGGCACCTCGGGCAGCCCCCAATCGCAAGCGGCGCGCTGGAGCTCCAGAAGGGCCACCAAGGCGGCCTCGAAGCAAGCTGCCAAAGCCAAGGCTGCGAGCTTGCCGAAGCACGGTCTCTTGGAGTGTTGGATTCGCCAGTGTGCCGTGGACAGTTTGTAGAACCGGGCCAGTGGACCTTCGAACTGCTCGGATCCCTTCCTTCCTCCTTGCGCGGGCAGCTGGTGCAGGGTGAACAGAACCGGCCAAACCCTTATGAAACCTCGAAGAAAAATGAGCACATGTACTCTTCAAATCATGCCCGGCCTCCCCTGACGGCCGATCCACGTCGCCTGGGGGGTCGAAGACTGGTTCGGGCGTACCGGAGATTGGGCGACCAAGGACAGGATGAAAGATGTTAAGAAGTTGAGAGAGGATGAAAGATGTGTTGGGCTGTGTTGGTTTACTTTCCACGAAAAACGGTTGTTGGAGGTTTGATGCCGTGAACGGTATGGAAGGTACCATGTAGAAACAGGCGGCATGGCACAAGCTGTGGGACTTGGGATTCCGGTTCCTGTTTGATTCATGTCGGTTGTCGAGAAGCTCATCGTACGCGTTGCGCACCCATTCTCAAGTGCAAGACTTGGCAAGAATGCCAAGCACAGAACCATCATGGCCCCATGGGCTCCTGCAGGCACCTGAAGATGGAAGCCCAAGGAACGACTGTAACACCGAACCCCGGATGGCACTGCCTGAGAACAAGGATGTGAGTTCAAAGCACGGGAATTGCACTACTGTCAAATTAAAGGTTTGGTGCATACGGAGTGGGCCCAAGAAGTCACCCAGCAGTCAAACTTCGGCTTCCCATCAGCGCAGAGTTGCTCCCTCGAGGCTCCAAGGTGACATCGCTGAAGTTCAAGGGCCCCTGGCTTTGTCTTGTTCCAGGGGCCTCCTCAGGTCTACTTTGGGGATACTGCTTCTAAGTTTCGGACTTTCTAATCCCTTCCCGCATGTATTGCACTCCCCTAACAATAAAAGCAATTTCCGGGAAATCCACCTTGAAAGCTTTACAACCTGTTTCGAATTGGGGGGATGCAAGAGCAAGAGTCGGAGTAACAGCCAGAGTAAGGGCAGGAGCAAGAGCAAGCACAGGAGCAACAGCAAGAGCCGGAGCCCCAACAGGAGCAAGAGCAAGAGAAGGAGCAAGAGCCGCAAGGGGAAGAGCTGGAGATCCTCCCCGTGACAGGAGAGATAAACATCCTCCCTAATAGTTGAAACACTTTTCGAGTTCTTATTGGGGAGGGGGTCTCATGCTAGGGAGAAGGGAATTGCTTTATGCCTGTGATGCGGGCTTGCTGTATTGATTAGAACGCACGCAGGTCTGAGAATTTCGTTTCGCACCAAGGAAAAGAACTAAACTCCCACTCCTTCATTTTGGAGCCGCAGAAAGCCAGCCTATGAAGGCTGTTGAACTGGAACATCCACAGCGTTGTCCCTCAAAAGGTTGAATCATCCAACAAGCCCGAATTCCGGATTCACAGTCTCTCAGACCTCTGTAAGGCTGCGAGTGTCGCAACACTCCAGCAAACATGCAATCTCAATCTCCGTAGACCCTGGTACTGCTTCTTGGATACACAGCTGAAGCTCTACCTAGCAGCTACCACTTCATGTCACCCCTGAACCTCTCAACCAACATGTGCCAGGTTTCTGCAATCATTCGCTGAATTCCTTGGTCAGGCCTCGCTGGGCTTGGCGATCTCGGCCGACAAGACTGGCGTGGCAAACCTGCGCGACTTGAGCCCCTGCATGAGCACACGCCCCAAGAAGCCAGAAAACCCCTTGCGCCCGAAGTTCTGAAGGTTGGCAGCGTGAGTCAAACAGAAGCTTCACGATCCGGGCATGTCAAGGGAGCTTCAAGGAGGTCCTCTGCATCATTTTAAACGTGCAAAGACCCCAGGTCAAGCCGAATCTTAGAACCACGTTGGCCCAGGAACAGCTTCCAAAGTCACAGAAGAACAATGACCACAGCACATCGATAGAATTTTCTATTGGAGGCCTGAGATCTTACTTGCATCCAGTCCCAGTGTCGCCTGGGATCGCATCGTATTAGAGCTGAAAACGCGTGCAGGGCACCACTGTGAATTCCAGAATCAAATATACGATTGCGTCGTCCAGCCACAAACCCCCGAAGCTTCTAGGCCATTCAGCCTTGGGGCTCTAGCACAGGCATCACCCTGATTCCGATCTCGTCATAACCCACTTCTCGCCACGTTGCAGGGGCTCTTTGTCTGGGCAGGCTTGGAAGGCAATGGGTATCGGAAGCGGTCGGCGGAGCCTTGGGAGGAGTCCAGGACAGTGAGCTTGGTCAAAGTCAGAAGTGTTGCAGTGCAAATGCTGGAGTTTAGGATTCTTATCCGATGGATTTCATTAAGCCGGTTTCGGCACTCGCTCTCGGCCGAGCCAGGCGAGGTTCGGACAGATCGTCCAGGACGAATCAACACTTTCGGAGTTGCATGATTGCTGGGTCCAGCAGGGGCTCGATCGACTTCCTAATTGATGGATGCTATCTCATGGATGCTCACGAGCCATTTTGGCGCTATGAAGTGAACGTCTAATGGCTTCCGGGCTTAGGAACAGATGTCTTAGAGCTCCTGACCCAGGCAAGGTCTGTGGGTGCGGTCGTGAAGTGGTGCGGCAAATCGATCTGTTCACGATCTCCTACACGCACTGTGGGAGAGTCAATGCCAGCCTGAAAAATCGGCCCAACTCAACACCTTCCAGGGTGCTTCCCCTGAACCTAGTTTAGACGACACGGTAAATCCCAAACCGCGTCACCTGACCATGCTCGTCTGGCGCTGGAAGGGTGTTTCCTGGCACATTTGCAAGCGCCTACCGCGTAGCGAGGTTTAAGGACTCTATGCATACTCAGTCCGAGAAGCTCCTTGAACACAAATCTGAAGCTTTACAGCCTGTTGACGCACCGACAGAAACACCACAAGCGGCAAGTAGAGAAACTCTTCCACGGAAACATCTCTCCTGACTTGTCCCTTCTATATAACACTGTCTATCTGTGACAAAGCCTGTTCCCGGACCTCGTGAGCCAGCTCGATTTCGGGAAGGATGTCGTGCTCTGCCTCGAGATGTAATCAAGCTCAGCGTTTCGCTTTATTCCTCGGCATGTGTCGTGGAAGGAGAAGCCAACTCAGACCCCTTCTGAAAGGGTCCAAACCTGTACATATTTCTCCGTCTTGGATGTTGTTGTCTCCTAAACTTGCAAGGCCCGTTACCTAGGACCGCCGGAAAATCCTTGGCTCGAAAAATTCCGAAATATATCGAACACATGCAACCTAAAATGAATGAGCCTGATCCGGTTCCAGATTAAGCATGCCGCCAAACACAAAATACACCCAAAACTCCTTCAACGAACCAAACTAAACAAAAGCATCACTTTGATCTGCCCTCGTGTGGCCCTCCCCCCTCCCTCCCTTCAGCCCCGAAAGGTGGCCTCCTACTTGCCTTGATTTGGCATCTTTGTTTTTGCTTTGCTTGTTGTTGCTTCTCCCAAGGAATAGCTGCGTTTGCAGCTTGGACCACAGCGGCCCAGAGGATCGCCTCTATTTGCCTTTATTTTGCCTTGCTGTTGTTCTGCATTTGCGTATAACAGCCTTGCTTTGCTTTTCTTGAACTCAAGTGGGCACCACGAAGCGACAACTATTGAAGTCTTTACTAGGCTTGTTTTCAGGCATTTTCAAAAAAAGACATGGGGCGCTTGCTCACCTAGATATTAGGTTTGGCACCCCGGAATTTCGTCCAAAAGGTTGGGCAATCCAACTTCCTGCGATGAACGGAATTTACAGTGTGCAAATTTGTGTTCGCGAAAGATCCCAGTAGCATGAAGTGCAAGCACACAAAAACTCTCCAACATAAGCCGCGCACCTCTGAAATCCTAAAGCCCGAAGCCCAAAGAATTCGGATGTCCAGAAGCAGCTGTTTATCGCCAACACCTGTTGTTCATGAGCTTCACTCGGTTCAAATGTTTTACGACTTGGTGAGTCCGAGTCCAAGGTGGCAACGTCTTGCGGAGAAAGTTGAGTTAAATGACGGTTCGAAGTTGCTGATACCTTGGCTGGTGACAAAGCAAAAACTCCGATACCCTGCTGCCTCGAGATTCTTGGAAGCGGCATGGCTGTCCTGGGAAAGAAGAGTAAGTGGAGTTTGGGACTCAAGGCTTCGAGGTTTGGGGCCGGCTTCTGCAATGTTCATCACTCTCTCTCTCTCTCTCTCTCTCTCTCTCTCTCCCTCTCTCTCTCTCTCGCGGACTCAGAGGCAATGTTCATCACTGGTCATCTAACTCAAAGACTTCACAAATCAAAACAAACATCATTCCAGATTAACGCATGAGGCTGCACAGCTACTGAGTAAGCAAAATGCAAGCTGTACGCCGGAAAACCATGCCAAAGTGCTGAATGCAAGAACTCACTACCGCAATCATATCCACCGGCAAAGACCCCTCTAAGCATCAACCCATGAGTTGTGTCCGGTCCTCACATCCGGGTTCTTCCATGCTACAAGCAGAACTGTCCGCTTCTGACTGTTGGTCGGTGGACGAGCTGTTGACACCTCCCGCAGAGACACTGGACGGCACAGGAGCTGTAATTGAACGTGACGCAAATTCATGTGTACAGCAGTGAAGCTTCCAACAGCCCGACCAAATATGTTGCTAGGATAGAAACGCAGGCATGCAAAGTCATGGCGATGAGACCAGCCCGTTTCATCAACTGGAAAAAGCATCCGATTCTGTGCTGATTGCTTTACAATGCTGGTTTTCGCGGCTTGCACGGTTGATCTGGTTCCATCTGGACATTGCTGCCCGTATCAGGTGTCAAGTAGACTCCCTGGTCTCATTTGCGAACAGTAGTACTAGTAGTAGTAGTAGTAGTAGTAGTCGCCGTCGTCGTCGTCGTCGTAGTAAGTAGTAGTAGTATAATAAGTAGTAGTAGTAGTAGTAGTAGTAGTAGTGGTAGTAGTAGTAGTAGTAGTAGTAGTAGTGGTAGTAGTAGTAGTGGTAGTAGTAGTAGTAGCAGTAGTAGTAGTAGTAGTACGCCCAAAATGGTCGGTGCGCTCAAGGGTTTCGTGCCCACCCACTCCTTTTACGCTCTCACAACTCGGACTAGCCAGGCGAGGTTCATGGTGCGAGGTCGGCGTGAAACGCAAGCCTAATCCGGTTTGAGCTCAGAGACGTTCAGGGCATGGCGTCCGGCCAAATCCGTTCTTCATACTGTGACGCAGTAACAAAAGCCATTGCCCATAAGCAAAGGAAACTAAACTCGCACATTCAGTTTTCAGAGTTTGGGGTTACTTCAACTTCAAGAAGCACTTTGCAAACTTTGCTCTTTTGCTTCGTGACATCCGTCGCACCAGGAGGGAAAGGGTAGCGGTGATAGTTGGAGAAGTAGTGGTAGTGGTAGTGGTAGTGGTAGTGGTAGTGGTAGTGGTGGTAGTGGTAGTGGTGGTAGTGGTAGTAGTAGTCTTGGTCGTCGTGGTGGTAGTAGTAATAGAGTAGACTACGGCTACGACGACCCTTA